>JADDOH010004647.1:0-157137 GCA_016648135.1 Agrypnia vestita
CTTCGAAAAACCCCCTCAGACACATGGAATATATCAATACCCAAAGCAATTTTGTTCAGCATAGCTGTGGCTCTTCCAACAGGCATAACCATCGGCAGGTTGGTCCTGTATATTGGAATGTGAAACAATCTATGCTGACGATGTCTAGTGTAATTATCAGGAACATACAACCCAATGCTCTGCATAATTTCAGGATTATGGATCATACCGTGCAACAATCGATAAAAATGTGTAGTCAAATACACATTCCTTCTAGTCTCTAAACTATTGTAGCCAAGCATACCCTGGAGAAACTCGGTTGGGTAAAGCCAAGGATAATGCCCGTACTCTCTCATGTAGAGATATCTCAGAAACTTCTTTTGGACTTTCTCCACCATAAGGAGTTGTAAAGAGTTCTGAGTACGCGGGTATTCTCGAAAACCCTGGCAGTACGCAGAACAAATCCTAACATTCTCAAAGCATTACCACTGATCGTCTCTATGTGATCGTGAAATAATATATATCAATGCCTGTGTGTGTCACATGGAGGGTACAATGTGGCTGGCACTGGACTGTTGACCGGAAATTCCGGTCAGTGAAGTTCGCAAATTAGTATTTAGATTCGCTTACAATGAGTGTTTTTAAACCAAGCGAAAGGGCGTATTACATCAAATAGTACATTTAAATTACGGTTAATTTTATATGGAACTCTTTAATTGTTTATACATGTATTTTATACCATTATTTTTGTAATTTTGTAGCCGATTTCATCGTTATAAAGAGACTTGAAAACCATCCTAAGGTAAAAAGTTAATCTAATGCCAGAGGGTGTCTCATATTTAGCTAGCAGCAAAAACTTCAAGGAGTCTTTTTCATTCAAATTTGAATATTCTTTTCACTTTGGTAAAATGTCGACAGTTACGAAGGTAGGCGACATCAAAGTTTGAATTTTTTTTTCATTATTTCTGTCAAACGTTGGACCATCACTACATGACTTATATGGAATATTGAAAATTCTTTCCTTTCAAAAAACCGTACAAAAAAAATTATTTTTCAAATTTCTGTAAGGTTTTAATCACTTTGTTGAATTGTATTAAAGCAAACTAATTTTTAATATTCAATACTTTTCTGTTACTATATTGATAATCCAATATTTTACAAAATATAGTTCAAAATTAATTTTTTTTAAATGCAAACTTTAATGTCGCTTACCTCCGTAAATATCGAAATTTCACTAAAAGTGTTAAGAATGAAGAAGTGATAATATTCGACCAAGAAAAAAATACAAATAATACCTACACAGATGCGGTATAATGTTTTAGATAATATTGCGGAGAGTTTTTGACGAAAATCATACAGATTTTTTCCAAACGAAGATTATACAGGACAATTTTTACACGTATTGAATGTGTTATATGTAATATTTTATTTACTTTAAGAGTCCCTTCAAATCTTCATATCGAGAGTGTGACCCTGTGAAATACATATACGTACTTTCGCAGGCTTGCAGTGGTGCCTTACAAAATGGAACGAACCTACGTGAGGACGCGACTTTTAAGGCTTGCTGGTAATGCACACGTGGGTACGTATTTCGAGGGATCTTCGATTAAAGTGATTGCACCGGGGATGGCCTTCGGGCCAACCATAAAAAGGCCGTAAAACAACTGGAAATATTTGTGATACAATGTCAACACAACCGAATGATGGCTCCTTTCACAACTTGAAGGATTTCATAACACTGGTGCCACGGTGGAACTCGCACTCGTAAATAACGCGATATTTCAAGTTTTTCATTTTGTAAACTGAGTGACGCAAAGAAGAGGAAAATGAAACATGTTGAGGGATTTAAAACATAAGGAATCAAATGATATCAAGTAAAAAGAATTATACTTTTCAAAACACAAATTACAGGAGTAAATATGATGTATTAAATTTGGATTTGGGATATTCCAATCCAAAGAGAAGATATTGAGATCAAATTTTGCCAGCTTATCGGCAAACGTCTGCAATTTTTTATAGTAAGGTGACCTCATAATTGTTTAATAATTAAATTAGTTAGTATTTTAATACACAATATGTATATGTGTGTGTATGTATGTATGTATATGTATATGTGTATGTATGTATACATATGTGTTTATGTATATGTGTATATGGATGTGTATGTATATGTGTATATGTATATTTTTAGATGTAAGTTAATAATATGTATGCATTGAACATAATGTTTGTAATGTACATATTATGTAATAAATAAAAAATTGAAATTGAAATTGAAATTGAAATTGAACATCATTGCGCATTTAAAAAGAAGCAAAACTGGCAACTACACCGGTACTCAATATTTCATCAATTTTGAATACAGGATCCGGAAGAATTCAAATCCGAAATATTTATTATTTACAATATTTTCAATAGTGTGTTACAATATAAGAACACAATTTCTGGATTTTTCCACATAGGGATAATAATTTATTAAGGTAAATTATAGATGTCTTATTAATTAAGCCAGCCAAGATAGATTGTAAGCCCTGTGGATGCCCAATAAAGATTTTCGTCCATGCTTTCTCATATAAATAGCTTCGTCTCTGTGAGACATCTATAATTTATCTCTTCTTCAATAAATCCAAAATGATTATGTGGTGACATTGTTAATATGAATGACAATGTTTACACCGTTCATTTATTGAAAATACTAGTATGTTTCGCGGCCAATGATCCCTTCATCAGGGATATATACCGTATACTAAAAATCAAAGTACAGACATGAAAAAAATTAAAATATATATGTATGGCAATCAAGTGACAGAAGCTGAAATTCACTGGAGTAAAACAAGGTTGCATCCTGTCCCGCTTTTATTGAGAATTTATGGTAAAGGTGTTTGAAGAAGCCCTCCAGAATATTGAAGAAGATTTTATATGCTGATGACTCTGCTTAGACCGCTAATATAATATAAGGATTGCAAATATTATTGAACTCATATTAACAATAGAGCTTAAAAGAAAAAATCCGAACTAAATATTTATCTGGTAGAATATTATGAAATACTAAAATCTGAGTAATACGTTAATATGTAATTATGATTGGAATATTACGAGGTATATGTCTAATATATACCTCGTAATGTTGATGATCTGGGGGCCACATGAGGGCAATACTCTCTTATGGTGGAGAAAGTCCAAAAGAAGTTTCTGAGATATCTCTACATGAGAGAGTACGGGCATTATCCTTGGCTTTACCCAAGCGAGTTTCTCCAGGGTATGCTTGGCTACAATACAATACAATACAATACAATAGAGACTAGAAGGAATGTGTATTTGATTACACATTTTTATCGATTGTTGCGCGGTATGATCGATAATCCTGAAATTATGCAGAGCTTTGGTTTGCATGTTCCTGATAATTACATTAGACATCGTCAGCATAGATTGTTTCACATTCCAATATACCTGCCTGCCGATGGTTATGCCTGTTGGAAGAGCCACAGCTATGCTGAACAAAATCGCTTTGGGTATTGATATATTCCATGTGTCTGAGGGGTTTTTCTGAAGCGGGATTCTCCTACACCTTTGACCAGATTTTATGTTATTTTTAATTTATTAAATATTTTTATTTTGATATATACGAGTACTTCCATAATATGTATGCCTTAAACGCTTTGTTTGTAATGTACATATTATTAAATAAATTGAATTGAATATCGAAAAAAAAAATATCTGTTTCTTTTTAAAATACATGCTTAAAAAAAGTCATGCTTCTTGTTCTCCCTGCACGCGCCTTATAGCTACTGTACATGCAAAAAGTAGATGAAATGAATGATAGTACTTAATTATGAACAAATAATTAAATACCTACTATCATTCTTTTTATATTATTAAGGGTTTACAAATTTTACATACAAACAATACAGGATTACCTACAGTGGGATAAATTAGAATGTTTGGAAATAAGAAAACTGTTAATAGTAAATTAAATATTAGGTCCTTACATATGAAATTGGCGTTTAGTATGGGACGAACATAAAGCCGATTTTTTTTTATTATAATATATTTATTTAATCAAAGTATGTACCATTGCTATCTATGCACTTTTGCCATCTCATAGGTAGTTCATCGATCCCTTTACTAAAAAAACCATTCGGACGGGAATCAATAAAATCTTTGAAGGTGGTTTGGACTGCCCCATCGGAGTTGAATTTTTTCCTTTGCAAGAAGTTATTGGTAATCTGTTGGGGCAAGGTCCGGAGAGTACGGTGGATGTCTTAGACATTCCAATTGAAGCTCCTCTAATTTGGTAGCCGTCTGTTGTGCAGTGCGTGGTCTAGCGTTATCATGAAGCAGCAGTGCCCTAGAGCGATTAACCAGCCTCGGTTGTTTAGCAGCTAGATTTTCCATCATGGTTTGCAGTTGCTGACAATAGACATCTGCCGTAATCGTCTGGCCAGATTTAAGAAAGCTGTAGTGAACGACACCAGCACTAGTCCACCAAACGCTCACGAGTAACTTTTTTGGAGTCAATTTTCGCTTGGGGCATGGTTTGGCTAGTTCGGCAGGGTTCAGCCATTGCGATGAGCGCTTCCGATTATCGTACAGGATCCACTTTTCATCACAGGTAATGATTCGATTTAAAATCCCTTAATTATTGTGCCGGTTGAGTAATGCAACGCAGCAGTCACCGCGCGTTTGTTGATTTGCTTCACTCAATTCGTGAGGTACCCACCTTTCAAGCTTTTTCACCTTACCAATTTGCTTCAAGTGGATTAAAACAGTTTTATCACTAACACCGCAGCCTGCAGCTAACTCGGATGTGGTTTGCGATGGATCCGCTTCCACAATAGCCTTCAATTCTTCATTATCAACTTTGGTCTCCGGCCGTCCACGGGGCTTGTTCTGCAGGTCGAAATTTCCAGAACGAAAACGTTGGAGCCAAAAACGCACTGTGTTTTCTTTTGCGGCACCGTCGCCATACACATCATTAATCCTTCGAGCCGTTTCTGCAGCACTGGTGCCACGGTGGAACTCGTACTCGTAAATAACGCGATATTTCAAGTTTTTCATTTTGTAAACTGAGTGACGCAAAGAAAAAAACAATTGAGGAAAAAACAAATGAATTATAATTTTCAAAACACAAATACATGAGTAAATAGCTGTATAAATTTGGATTTGGAATTCCTAACCAAAGAGAAGATATTTGAGATCAAATTTGCCAGTACGGCAAAACGCCAATTTCATATGTAAGGACCTAATATTATAAATAACCAGAGCCTTTTTGCAAATAATTATCTATTAAATTTGTTAATTATTCATCTACCATTTTTTATTTTGTTAATGTCTGTACCTCGATTTTTAATTTTTAGTATACGTTGTATCCTGAGGAAGGTAACATTTCAAAGGAAGCGAAACATGTTAGTATTTTCATCAAATTACTGGTGTAACAAAAAGTGTTTCTTGTTAATTATGTTATTAATACATTAACTGTTATTATATATGTTATTACAATGAATGGCAGGTTTATTGCCAGTTGATAATTTCTTCCAAGTAATCACACAATTTAGTGGAACATATAAAATAGTTTTCCGGAATAACAATATTACAATAACAAAACTGGCTCTATGATAAAGAGACAAGTTGGAGACGGATGGGGACAAGGAAAGGTTAAATTAGGATTTGGGAAGATAAAATTGCATCAGTCTGTTTTTGAAGGTAGTTATGTTTTGTGATGATATGATATCTGTGCATAGTTGATTCCGCAGCCTAGCTGACTGCGCTTCGAATGAGGAGTTGAAGAATTTAATATTACGAATGGAGATGGATATTGAAGCACTGACATCTGAATGGAGTGGAAGGCCAAAATTAAATAGATAGTTGAATTTAGATTTTAGGTACTGAGGCAAGTGAGGATTGAAAAGAAAATTATAAAGTAGAGATACAACACGAATGTTACGAAGTTACGTATATAGACCAATGGAATATTGATAAAAACATCTTAAACAAATTCTTAATGAAATTTGTCCATCACTACTTACGTTTATTTATTTAACCGGCCGGTTTCAGAAGCAATAATTTAATTGGAAAAACTGATCGAAATTCTAACATCAAAATTAAATAAATTAAGATGTGTAAATAATCAGGTTTTTCAGAATTTTCGAATAATTTGATGGATCATACTTTTGATAAAAAATTTGGCCTATTTATTTACATGTAAGTAATATTTAGAATCGTAAGAAATAAGTAAAACATGCATAAATAACCATATATCATAAATCGCCAACTACCTAAATTTAACCATCAATCCTATGTTAAAATTATTTCCTATAATTTCCGATCTTTAATGTCGTTTTAAAATATTATCATGGAATCACGTTAGTGTTGGCCGAAATAAAACACTTAAATAAATTATTTATCACAAGTCACTGGGCACAAATTTAGATGCAGCGCTGTTCTTTAGTTCGGTTCAGTGGTTGCCGAGACATTTTGGTCACCGATTTTAAACACATGGTATCGAGTAAAATGCATCTGAAAATCGAGAAATGAATAAATCGCGAAATTTCAAGTCCTCCACCTTGCAAAAAAGCCCGACTGGCAGCTACCTGCGTATTCGTGGCGCTGTGTGGCGCGGCGCCTAGTCAACAGAGGGATGCCACTATTATCAGCTATAACATTGTAATTTTTTAAAATTTTTGTTTGAAATTTTAATTCAATTCAATTCAATTCAAGCTTTAAGAAAGTGCAAAAATTTAAAAACCGATTTTTTCGAAATGTGTAGGTAGGTACTCCCCCTTTAGGTACCTTTTTGACATGGATCGCTTTCTTCGTCATTGACCGTGTTGGCATAATTCCGCCACCGATTAATTTTTAATAAACTTTAATAGATTACGACCTGCCTTACTTTATAATGTGAAACACTTTTCAGTCTCATTGTTTAATATATATTTTAAATATAACATAATATAAACTTTGCAAAATATAAAATATTGCAGAATTTATTATAAGAAATTTTTTTGAAAAAAAAAATTAAAAAACCGAACTCATACATGAAATTCAACGCAGTAAATTTAACTTATATCATAATTTTGTAGAAAGCCGACTGTTAAATTTGATTTATTTCATTTTTATTTTGGTGCTAATGTAATTTGTGGTTTCACAACGACTTTAAAAAAACACACCTCTAGAAAAATTATCTTCCTGCATATAATAATAATAATTAAGTGTTCAACGTTTCGCAATAGGTATATCAACTTGTAATTAGTTTGCTGAAAATGACACAGTTGCAGTTCCTATTCGGAACACTTTATATTCATTTGTTAGTAAATAGGTCTGCCTGTGGAAATACTTTATTCACGCTGTCTAATGCTCGGCCGCTGGTTTCGCTGGTTTTGCTTTCTATGGCATTGGTCCGCTGTCAAAAACAACAGTGCAGCGATGGCTCACTTGTTTATATTAGAAATGTTATCTTCTGGAACTTTCCCGTATATTCGCGAGTGTTCTTTCGACTTCTATTCTAGACCCACGTCCAGCCATGCATTTGCTCGATAGCGCGTGGTTCTTCGTGACGCAGGATTATAAAATAATATATTTCATCAAATGTTTTTTTATTATATTTATACATATAGGAAGAAATATTTTTTAATTATTTGAAAAAAAAGAATTTCTTAAATAAAATATAATAAATGTATGTTAAGGATTATTTCTTTATCATTTTAAAGAAGAAAATGATAATCATGATAGTTTCCGAAATCAATTGTTTAAAAAAATAAAATCAAGTATCAATACACAAAGTTCATTATAAATATCAATTTCAAAATTAATAATAAATAAAAATTTACTCTTTTTCATAAAATATTATTAATACTCTATTCATTTATATCAAAGAGAAGTTTCAAATTTTGCACGTAACTTTATACAAAATAATTTAAAACTACGTAGTTTAACAGGAGGTGTTTAAGCTAGTTAATTATTATTTAAGTGCTAATTATACAGACTTTAATATTCCTAAAACTGTATTGTAAATTATACATGTAAGGTGCAATTAGAAATAAATCTGAATTAATATTTCGACATTTTCATGATTAACTTTGTGGAAGTTCATTGTAAATAACTTTGAATAGAACACAACGTTGTTTACTTCACACAATGACAGTTTAATTAAATAAATTAATTAAAACGTTTTCGATGCTTACTGCATCATCTTCAGTAATATACTAACTTAAGACTAGAAGACATTTTATCTACTACATAGGGGCGGGAGTTGTCAGGAGTGGGGGAACATAAAAACGCGAATAGATGAACATTTTAAAGGGATAAAAAATTTCAATATTAATTCAGAGATGGCAGACCATGTGAGATCAGAGGGACATCACTTCAAGTATGATAACGTGGAGGTGTTGCATGTATGCAAAAAAGGAAAGAAATTGGACATTTTGGAAAATATAGAAATTCATCGAAATAATGATAAGGCCTTAAACATACAAACACCACTTATTACATCCCCCCTTCTTACCATACTAGCCCCTCCCAGCAACCACTTTCACTTTCCGCCTGCCCCTCCCCCACTCCTGACAACTCCCGCCCCTACGTGGTAGATAAAATGTCTTCTAGTCTTAAGTTAGTATATTACTGAAGATGATGCAGTAAGCATCGAAAACGTTTTAATTAATTTATTTAATTAAACTGTCATTGTGTGAAGTAAACAACGTTGTGTTCTATTCATAGTTATAAATCTGAATTATTAATTAATCTTCCATACTATGAAATGAATCCTATCATTAATACTTTGACATGGACATAACTTTTTAATTAGATACCTTGAACTTTGGATTTAAAAAATACAATATTTTACCGTTAATGTAACCACGTCATTGTGTGAGTAATATGTTGCGTCTTTACTTGTACCATATACGGAGACGTAGTTTAAACCGGAAGGGTGCTGGGACAATGTTGATGGCATTACAATCCTGACGGACTTCTTAATCTCTTTATTATCCATGCTTATTGTTACACAACAAAGCTCATGATTCAGAAAGGGAATGTATCCCTGCTTGTTCTCTATGCAATCCTACACCCTATAACCAATGTAAGCCAAATTTTTCAGAAACACTCTTAAGAATCGTGCGCAAAACATAAATACCCTTCTCTTGATATAAGTGATCTTTATTGAATCAAGGCCACCCCTAACCAACCAGGTAAGAAAGGCAAAGTTTAAAGAAAATCTAAGATAATGGAAAGAAACAACCAAAACAGAAATTATTTTATAATTTTATTTTAAAGATTCAGAAGTGATGACTGAAAATGCATCGTGGACGCAATGTAAAAATTAAACAATGTTCGAAGAAACCTAACGCATTTATTGATACTCAAAACAAACAGTCATCATTTTTATGTGACGTTTAATAGCGGCGTTCAAAAATTTATATTATCAATTATAAAAAATATAATGATAGCCTTTTCGTCTAAGTACGCCACAATATCTAGAAACAGCCCAGTATTGAATCACATCAGTTCAAATTACTGGATTTGTCCACAGAAAAGCTCAAATGCACACAACGATCCATGGAGAGATCCATGCTTGGAGTAAGCCTAAGAGATTAGATAAGAAATTATAAAATTAGGCGCAGAACTAGATTAGTAGTAGAATATCATAGATCGTGCAGCGAAGCTAAAATGGCAAAATGGACATGTTTCAAGGCAAGATTCTACAAGATGGTCTCCCAGAGTACTAAAATGAAGACCTTGGGAAAATAAAAGAGGCGACGGAAGACCTCAAAATGGGCCAACGATATAGCCGCTGTGGGGGGGAAGCAATAGCTACAACTAGAAAATAACTAGGAAGGATGGAAGGGTATGGAAGACGCCTATATCCAGAAGTGGAGAAATGAAGGCTAAGGAAGAAGATAAAGAAGAAGTCCACATTATTCTTTTGATTATGATAAAGATTAGAGACGAAACTATTTATAAGCATAAGAAACGTGTATGGAAGCCTTATATACGATGGCCCATACCTGTATGAGCTGGCTTAAGTGATCACTATACACAATATCCACCAATTCCATCGTAAGAACATCCACACATTATCAAATTTTCTAAAGTTGTATATATATTCCATATCTGAAAACCTTTCATGTTTTTGATGGGCTATGTTAGAGACAGTCCTTCTCATGAAACAGTAGGCATACATAGACTTTTTTCTGTGTATAGTTTTCTGGAATATTCTGCCGGGTATATGTGATCTCTCTGGCTTCATATACACGGATATGGCTTCATATTATATACTTCATAGACTTCACAGCTAGTAATGATACCTCTATATCTGTATTTTTAAGCCAGCTCATACGGGTTGTAAGCCCTGGGCCATTTTATATAAGAATTCCATACACGCTTCTCATATAAATTGTTTCGTCTCTGTGAGACTTTTAATGAAATATTTATAACTCCGTCGTAAAATATGTTTTTATTATATGAAATCGAATTGAATGGTGCGGTAAAAAAATAATTAATAAGATCTTAAAAAGTGCGTGAATGTGCATGGGTGAAGGATTACATGAAAAAAATAGTTAAAAAAAAAACTAAAAATGTTAAATGGTTTGGGTATACCTACACAAACGGATGGGGGCGTGTTCGGATGATACTAAGGCTCAAAAACGACCTCGCAAATTATAAAAATATACCATTTGAAACAGGGTCAAGGTGGCACGAAGGCAAAACGCAACACAAAGAGAAGGATGGTTTGGCAAAACTCTGAAAAAGAGAAGTATGGTTTAGTAAAGTATGTTACAAATATTGATATTGCAACCTGCTTCGGCCTTAGAGTGGTGCACGATGCGAATATTGTGAGTATCTTATTTGAATTTTAACATTGCTTACCTTTTTTTGAGAAGCTTCTTTTTTTTGTCATGGCTGTGATGACTATGGTATGATGAGATAGTAGCCATATCCTACGGATGGATATGCTACGGATATCCGCTGGATAAAGTTAGTAGATGGTTAATCATCCGACATCATTTCGTCGATAAATTTTCAAATATTATAACTTTCCCGTGAGATATAATAATCATTACCTTATGCCCGGAATGGCGCTAATTACCGGCTGTGAAGTGCATTAATTATTTCATTTAAAACATAAACAGAGGCAGTAAAATAATCTCTTATTCATTAAACACGCTGCCCGCTAAATCAATTGTGTTACTGATTTGTTTTGTCATTTGCGCGCCTCGGTATGCAGGTTCGACTCCGTAGTTAGTTCCTGAGCGAATATACATAAAATATACTGTAATCAGATCACCAAAAATTGTTGGCACTTTAATTACATATCGCGGCCAGTTTTGGTGCCAGTAAAGTATAGTTGGCTTCGTGATTAATGACAACATCTGGCTTAGAATATGGTAATCGGTAACAATGAAATTGTTCATATCCTCTTCAAGCCAATTTCTTTCGAGTTTTTGCAACTGTTTGGCCCCGAGGAACCTTTGCATTAATCATTAATGACAATTTTATTTGTTTCAGTAATACCTACGGACTTTTCCAATCCATGATCTTGAATGTGATACATAATCATTTGAATAAATAAATACACACCTATCTGCATATATATCCAATTCATTCCTGGTCTTACATCATTTCCCATTTCACTTCCGAATAATCGCTTATAATCATAGTATAAAATGTTTATGTGATATTTCTCCTAGATATTAGGTATACACTTAAAAAATACTGTTACCGGAACTGAACTCGTTATTAGAAAGCAGATTAATTTATCGATAACGCAGTGCGGTATTTTATTAATGAAAAGTGCAACCTTTTCACTGCATTATTTGTCTAAAATGCAAACATGTCTGGCGTCTGCCTTTAAATAATTTATTTACCTTTGATTATTATTTTTCGCTTCCTCATAGTGTAAATTGATAAATATTTTTCACATTCAAATATAAGTTAATTAGATAATATAGTTAATTAGATAATATATGAGTAGGTATGCCAAAATTACTGTTTTTGATCGGGGGTGTCATAAGGTGCGTCAAAAATTTTTAAAACATACAAGATATTATATATTGTAATATTATATATTATTTTTTGTGATTTTATAGCATAAACGTGCAGCTTGTATTGAAAACAGTAAGAGTACCTATTGAAACTGACACTTACTCCCTGTTCGCCCAAAATTAAGGCAAACCAAACCTAACAAGTTTAGTTATTTCTTTGGTGGCCGCTTGAAAATGATTTTTAATTTAGTATTAAGAATTATCTGATTGCATTGAGGAAAGAAATCGCTATATCTGTGATGTCGGTATAATTATCAAAACACATTCGTAGTCAAAAACTTTAAATTTTTTATCAACAATAAATGAAATTAAGGTCTGAAGAGGGAGGAAATTCCGTCAAAAGAAATGTAATTACATTACGGCAGTTTCCTGTCTGTTTTACTATTAAGAGATATCTATAATAAACTTATCCAACGTCAGACACGCACTACTTGTCATTATGATGCTACATACTATTAACTCAACACATCTCTTCTCAATAATGTAACTACGCGCATACTAAAAAAATTACAAAGTGAACGTCTAAACATTACATGACTATGTATATCTTCACCACTGAGCGAAGAGAAGAAATTACTTAATTGATGGTCATACAATAAGGTGTAGTTGAGTAGAAAAAGCATTCGAACCATATTTTCTACAAACTAATTATATAATTATACGTAGTTCAAGCCTCAGTAAACGGTAGTCATAATGGTGCACGATTTTCAAAATATATATATACAACCAAATTTTACCCTGGCACCATCTCTGGTTTGATTTATACTACCCCTAAAGTAATATTTTATCGTTATCTGTCCGTCTGTCCGTCCGTCCGTCCAACCGTCCACCTGTCTGTCCATCTATCTGTCCCCGTAACTTCGTGTAACGTCCGTAATTTCGTTCTAAATCACGGCTAAAAAAACGAAATTAAGCGGCCGGAGATGGGGCTCGAACCCGCGACCCTGCATCACCAGGCATTTATCTTCACTACTAGATCAACAAGCTACTCAAAAACATTATTAGTAGGTATTTAGATAGGTACGTACTAAAAGAATATTTCTGGTAAACATCTTCATCGACCGTGAATAATCAATCGAAGCAATGAAGAGGAATAATTTAAAAAAGCTCTCAAATTATACAAAAGTAAGTCCAAACCTTCCCTTTCTTCCTCCACCCCCTCTCTAAATAGATTATTTATAATATCCACCATGCTCCACTGCAGATTTCAGTAGCTACAAGTATCTATTAAACATAAGTACTTCGCGTCTTTGCTAAGCCCTATATATTTAAAGTATCTTTTTGGAAGACCGCGGAGAGGCAGCGGTAGTAACATCGCTACCGAGTTACGAGGACAAACAACGACGGACAGGCAACGAAATTATTATATTTAGATACTTTTATGTGTAGGTCCTCAAAACTAAACATAAATAAACAACCCAGAATAAGTTTCGGACGCTGTGATTAATCTGGATTCTCGCAACAGCCCAATGCAAGAACATGTATTTCAATTCAAGAAGAACGGTTACCAAATTTGTATTGGTTTTTTTTTTGCAACTGTGTCATTTTCAGCAAACTAATTATTGCGAAACGTTGACCTGCGGGTTATACAATAGGTAAGCACTGTTTCTGTATGCATTTCTAAAATAAACACTTAATTATTATTATTATATGCAGGAAGATAATTTTTCTAGAGGTGTGTTTTTTAAAGTCGTTGTGAAACCACAAATTACATTAGCACCAAAATAAAAATGAAATAAATCAAATTTAACAGTCGGCTTTCTACAAAATTATGATATAAGTTAAATTTACTGCGTTGAATTTCATGTATGAGTTCGGTTTTTTAATTTTTTTTTTCAAAAAAATTTCTTATAATAAATTCTGCAATATTTTATATTTTGCAAAGTTTATATTATGTTATATTTAAAATATATATTAAACAATGAGACTGAAAAGTGTTTCACATTATAAAGTAAGGCAGGTCGTAATCTATTAAAGTTTATTAAAAATTAATCGGTGGCGGAATTATGCCAACACGGTCAATGACGAACAAAGCGGTCCATGTCAAAAAGGTACCTAAAGGGGGAGTACCTACCTAGACATTTCGAAAAAATCGATTTTTAAATTTTTGCATTTTCTTAAAGCTTGAGGAAGAATGTCTGGTGAAAATTTCAAACAAAAATTAAAAAAAATAACAATGTTATAGCTGATAATAGTGGCATCCCTCTGTTGACTAGGCGCCGCGCCACACAGCGCCACGAATACGCAGGTAGCTGCCAGTCGGGCTTTTTTGCAAGGTGGAGGACTTGAAATTTCGCGATTTATTCATTTCTCGATTTTCAGATGCATTTTACTCGATACCATGTGTTTAAAATCGGTGACCAAAATGTCTCGGCAACCACTGGACCGATCAACTTCAAATTTTTAGTGGTTATTCATACATAATTATCTAGTCTTTGTCGTAGGATTTTTTTAAGTGACTTAGTTTTTTTTAATAAACCTTAATTTTTCCCTAAAAAACGACATTTTAAATTCAAGTACCCGCCATTTTGTCATATCTATATTTTCAATAATCCCTACGTCAAAGACTAAATTATGTTGTCAATTTAAATATCCCTTTTGTTTTTTTTTTCATTCTGATGATTACAGATGAAATGGGAGTTGTCACCGCGGAGGACCTCTTATTTTCGGCAGTCGACAGGACCCAAGAATATTCCGCCATTTTCCGAATTTTTAAATACAAAAAGTTAAACATATTCTTTAAAGTATGTCTTTCATATAAAAATGATACTAATACCATAATTCATATAGGTTTCCTCAAAAAAATTGCCTTTTTTCGTGTTTTCGTAGGTAGGTATTCCCCCTAAGGGTTCGTGCTCCACGATGCATTTGGTATCAACATTTTTCCCAAAATTATAATTTTTATAATCCACCACATTATCGATTATTATCGAAGACATTATAGATTTATATCTACAGTAGTTTTCTTCGGTGGTCCCTCGTTGCGAAGATGCCGTCTGCTGTTTTAGTTATGCATCCAAGCGTGGCTGAAGTTCCCTATTCCGGAACCGTACCTACATCTTTCCACAAGTTGCGCATATGCATCCGGTTAACAGTGGGGTTCTGAGGGAAGAGGTTTCGTTATTTTTTCTTTTCTCGGAAATTACATAGGCCCTACTCCGTTCGATTGTTTCCCCGGCGCAATGTACTCATTGGTGCCATTCCGTCTCTACCTGTTCTGCTTTTTTTTTAATATTCACGGAAGACCAAGAAGAAACAGCACAACAAAAAAGCATAAAAACATTAATATAACACAGATGGCCAATTATAGGTCTTCACTTTTAGAAATATGTTAATAATGATAAATATGTTATGAAATAATCATAGGTATGTTAAGAATAATACAACAAAGAATAAAAAATTGAAATAAAATAAAAAGAGACTTTCAGTAAGCAGAAAAGAATTCTGCACTCAAAATTTTTCTTAATCTTTTGCGACTGCACTCGAACAAATCAATAATCTTATCAAATCTTATGAATCACACTGTACTTATCTAAAATATCTAATGCGATAGCTGCGCAAATATAATTCTCTCGGGGAGCCGCGTCTCAGTAGTTGATGGAGTGTGATACCTACAGTAGTACCTCACCTATATATTGGCAGCCTGCTATGTACCAATCGCTGAATAACGAAACAAAACGTTTTTTTTCAGTTGAGAATTTATTTTATTTACGCGTATACAAAATTATATAAAATACTATTTGTTCGTACCCGGCGTTGCACGGGTTAAGGATTAAGTTGAAAATAAATTTGTGGGGAGAAACAAAGGCTTGATTCGAACGGTATAGATTTGCATCGTAAATATAGCAGGGGGAGGAGAAAAAATAAAAGGGGAGGGAGGAATATAGCCTTTATTACCTGCCGAGTCCTAAAGAATAAGTTTCCAAATTTTGAGTCCGATCGGTCGAACGGTATAGATTTGCATCGAAAATATATCAGAATGAGGGGAAGGGGTATAGGAGGAGAATAGAGGAAATGTAACAACTTTGTTACCTGCCGAGTCCTAAAGAATATGTTTCCAAATTTTGAGTCCGATCGGTCGAACAGTATAGATTTGCGTTGAAAATATATCAGGAGGAGAAGGGATAAAGGAGGAGAAGGGAAATGTTGCCTATGTTACCCGCCGAGTCTTACAGAATAAGTTTCCAAATTTTGAGTCCGATCGGTCAAACGGTACAGATTTGCATCGAAAATATGTCAGGGGAAGGGGAAGGGGTATGAGAATAGGGGAGAAATGTTGCCTATGTTACCTGCCGGGTCCCAAAGCATAAGTATGCAAAATTTTAATCGATTCGGACCAACGGTGTGGATTTGTATAGAGATCAGACAGACAAGCAGGCATTGAGTTTTATAGGTATAGATATTCTCTGTCTCCTTAACTACACCGAGGCCTGTGGTAAAGGAGACAGATTTAGCCGTTGTATCCAACAGTGGAATTTAAAAATAACTGATGTATCTAATTAAATAAAAAAGATATTCACCGTCTCCTTGATTAGACCGAGGTTTATGATTAAGGAGACATGTTGGTCCGTTGTATCCAAAAGTGAAATTCAAACAATAACGGCATGAAATTAAATTTAAAAAAACTCTTTTTTTCCATAAAAGTGGAAATACTATAGGAGACAAAAGATCAATTTTGTTCTTACTATTTAAAATTGATATAATCGCGTCGTAATAATATTCATATACATATTAAGAGAGCCTTCAATTCGGCATTATGGACCAACGTCTTTTTAAAATATTTTTTTAATAAACATAACATTTATTTCGCCTAAAATATAAATAAATCGCACCTTTTTTATGGTACGGAGTGCACGCCCCTCATCAATAGCTATAAAGGCTCACTACATATCTAGCAGGCAGACATAATATTATTAGCGTTTTATTTATTCTCTCTAGAATATCATCACATAATACAGTACACACCGCTGAAACGATAATGACCGGATTTTTTCTTTCTCTATTTCATGCGAAGATAACCTTTAAAATGTTCGCATTAAGAAATCATTGCACTTAGCAACTTCGACCACCAGACGGTTCTATCAAAGTTCCTATCGAAGTTTTTGTCCGATCACGCAGAACTCGGAGTAGGCAAGGTTAAAAATTATTATATTACTGCAATATCGGTGAAATTATATGATAAGAATATATAAAGGTTACAAATAATAATGGTGTCTAACATCATTTGTTATTTCGAATTTTAAAAATACATTTTTACACATAATAAAAGAGATGAAAGTTAAATTTGTTAGAGTTAGAATCAATCTACATTTGAATATTTTTAAAAGAATACTAGGTGCCCGTTGCACGGCTACGCGTGCAATTTAGCTTGGCGACAGATTCACTGATGATTAAGTAACGAAGAAGAAGAAGACGGACTCACTGTTGGTTGAGTAACGAAGAAAAAGATTGACGGTAAACACTTTCCGGTAATGCCCCGATCGCAAAAATCGGACTGCGCATTCGGGAGATTGTACTATAAGATTCGATAGAAGAGGAAGAGAGCTATCTGTGGTATTTTTTCAAATTGAAATCGGATGATAAATGAGGGAGTTGTGAAAGATCGAGTGGGAAGAGAGAGAACTTCAACTTGTAAAACCCAAAGGATGTAAGAGGAAGCCGCGCAAAGGTGAGTGAGTCATACGGCTCCCGCTTTGCGGTCGCAGACGCCCGCTATGCGGGCGACGGGTGTCGACAGTCGCCGCGCGGCTTTGCCGCGCAGCGTCTGTCGTGAAAGGACGCGGACGGGCTGGGCTCGTCTGGAACTTTTTACATTTTTGAAATCGGGCATCGCTTCGCGAATATATCCAAGAAAAACCCAAAATCCACAACATAACCTAACCTAACCTGAAATAATCTTTTTTTGCTTATAACTTGTATTGAAACAAAAATTGTAAATGTACTGAAACATATTATTTAAAAAAAATTGAAAACAGTGAAAAAAAAATGGAATAAGTGAAGAATTATATTAATAAGAAGAAAGAGCTACACTTTCATCGAAATTATCATCTAGTCGCAAAATACATTTACAAATAATACCCTCAAAAACAATAGTTACATTCAGAAGAAATGTTTTAAAATAAATATTTTTATCTTATTTTTTGAAGAACGCACTAAACCTTATCTAAACTAACATAACCTAACCCAACATTTTTCTTCTGAAATTATTCTCGGTGGTGCATGTTATTGATACATGATTCTGTAACTTGTAGGTTGTAGTCCTAAAAATTATATACTATATTGCGTCATTATATATTTCGACCTTGGTTAGGTGGAGGAACCTAGGAAAGTGGAGGGGGTGAAAAAGATTCATAAAAATATGCAAAAGACGGCGTCTCTAATTTTTAAAAGTACGCCGGTAACGGTGTTTTATTTTTGCATTTTCGCGAGAAAGAAAGCTATGCAAAAACTTTGTTTGTAAAAAAAAATATGGCCGGATTCGTCACAAAACGTCATACTTTAATTTTGAATCCGATCGCACAACACCGAGATATGAATAAAAATGAAATTTCACGAGATCTAGCATGGAAACGAAAGAAGAAGAAGAATAAAATAAATGTTTACAAAAAATCACGCGGCAAAGACTTGTCTTTTGTAATTTTTTTTAAAATGATGGCATTAAAACCCGCTGAGAAACCTTACTTAAATGATTTCAATATATTTTTATTTAAAACATTATATGTAGGTACCTAATTTAATATGCACACACGAAAATGTATTCAACCATTACGCCTAACATGTTTAAAAATATTTGAATCGAAAACAGCTGATTGAAATAAATATTTTCGAAAACTATGTTTCTTAGATTTAATCTTTTACAACTATACTGAATTAAAATATACGTTCTTCTTGTCAAAATCGATAAATCATATTTTAACCTTTATATTTCTTACAACAGATGTATTATTCATCAAAAATATACCGAGACATTACATTTTTAATTTCAACAACATGCATTTTTTGTATGAATCTGACATTCCATCATTTAATTGTCGATTAATGTAAATTTCGATAGGATTTTCGTCAATTTTTCGTGACAGAAGATGTTAATTTATGGATATTTAACTAATGGATTAAGTGTTTTTATAAAAAACACAAACCAACATGTGAACCTTTAATTATATGTAATTTTTTAATGATTTAACGTTGTATTAATTCAGATATTTGTCTTAAAAAAACATATTTAAAGTAAAATCATACGAATTTTCAAAACAGCTGAGGATTTTCGCAAAGAGGGATAGGTTTAACTGAATCGCTCGTAAGAAAGTTCTTAGAAGACAAAGAAAAATTTTATACTTAACAACAATAAACACATTAAGCATTATTTTTATCTTTAGTTTTTTGTGTAAAATCGACGTATTGGTCAGATAAATGTAATCAAAAATCGACATTGAGATTTTCTGTGGAATTTTTTCATATTGACAACTCCGCTGTCATCTTTCAAATTCGGTGAAACGGCATTCTATCTGTGTCTCGTTTTCCCTTGTCTTTTTAACTTGTCTCCTTAGCTTGTCTCGAGAAGTGAAGCCTTTTTGACCGAAACTATTAAATATCATAAAAATATAAGAAGGAGACGTCCGAAAAAATTGAAATAAAAAGTTATTCACGCCAGAGTCTTTGATCTTTCATAGTCTTTTATTGAAATTAAAATATTCCTCGCAGTTTAAGAAATAAATTCGATTGAAAAAGGTGAAAAAAAATTGTAAATTTTGTAAAAAATACGTATTTTCGAAATAAATTAGTAAAAAATTATTTATAAATTATATCGTATGCGCCACGTGATTTTCTATCTTTTTGCCGATTCGAATTTCCAAATTTTGTCTGGCGGCCGAGTTATTGAAGAAAAATCAAATTTCACTCGAATGAGCGTAGAACGGAGGTGAGAAGAAGGAAAAAATCGAATGTACTAAATTCTTACGCGGTAACTATCTACCTTTTGTATTTTTTTTACAAAATATTTTTATTACTTGTGGTTGCGGAGAAAACCGCAAAAAAGTGCGCAAAAAAGTCGAAAAAAACGCAAAAAAATCGAAATGAATTTTAGGCTTCATATAATTATAAAAACTACGTACCTAGTCATTTTCGAAAATGTACTTAATAAGGTTGTTGCGCTCATCCTTGTTGATTGTTAAAAGTACGATGCAGAGTTACTAAGCAATGCCAAGTATATCATCTGTTTCGTAGCCGCCGCGCGCGGGCCGCGCAATGATTTTGATTGGTCGGGTCTGGCACCCGATGTATTCTGCGCCAACTTTTTTTAAATCCGCCCAGTGACAGTTGAAAGGCGTGTCCTTTTTTCGGTGAGAACCGACATTCTTCTTCGTGTGGCATACAAACCCGACGAAGAATCAGTTCAACTTAGCCTTCCGGAAGTAACAGACCAACTGTTCCGGACTCGACGAAGCCAGGAGAATTGCGGATTGAATCGGCACTCGACGTACCAGGAAAACTGCAAGTACAATTTGTTCACTGCGTTATAGCTAGCTTTGGCCCAGTGTATCTCGGGTGTCAGGGTATTCAATCATTATCAGCGGAGATTGGAAAAGAAAATATTTCTTTCTAATACCCGACCCGCGTGCGATGACGGCGATCCGTCCGTCATCGTACATCATCTAATTAAGTAAATATCTCGTATTTGGGGTAGAATAACAAAGGCAGTAATATCCAAAAAATTTGAATGCAATCATCGAGGATTACTAATTTATAATGTACTGAATTCGAGATTTTATAGGAAACATAGCCTTTAAATATATAGTAAATATGATTTTGGTAGGAATACATACATTAAATCTAGAATTCAGTACATTTTAAATTAGCGATCCTCGATAATTGCATTCAAAACATTTTTTTATTTTTTGCTTCCTTTGCTTTTATGCCCCACATCAACCGCCGAAAAGATGCTATACGCGAACTAATTTTCCGTCATTTTTGACGGGTTACAGCTAGTATTATCTATAGTTAATAACAAAGGAATAGTCTTAATTTTAATAAAATCTCAATCTTATTTTTGCTGTACTATAAAACGGTTACGTAGATTTACTGCAGGCGTGAGGACACCTTGAAAAAAATGGGTATCCAAGAAAACTGGAAGGAATTAGATCTCATAGGTCGCCATTTTTGCCACGATGGACTGAACGATGGTTAAAATTTTGATGCAGAGCCAATCCTGGAATGCACCAAAAATACCACAGTCCTGATTAGGTGGTATTTCATACATGTTGTCAACCACAATAATTATCCGCAGTTCCATGATCACGACTGCTTACATTAGCAATCTTACATCAGCAAAACAAGAAAGAAGAACACGGATTTCGTGACACGACAAAAGGTCCACGAAATTTTATCCAACGACAAAAGATACATGCGACATTATATCCAACGACATAATGACACCAAACAAAATTTCACCTTTCGTGAATTATTTCATAACATACATATTAGGTTAGGTTTGGTTAGATTAGATTAGGTTAGG
Source organism: Agrypnia vestita (assembly GCA_016648135.1). Lineage (NCBI taxonomy): Eukaryota > Metazoa > Arthropoda > Insecta > Trichoptera > Phryganeidae > Agrypnia > Agrypnia vestita. Next base: position 21,526 of record JADDOH010004647.1, read on the forward strand.
TGAGGTTAGGCTAAATTAAAGTTCATTATGTGCCCTCAGCACAGTTATATAAGATCTTGACCCTTTTACTTCCTAGGAAAATTACAAATACTGCTCTTTTATTTAATAGGGCAAAATTGGCGAAAGATCATAATCAATATTTTCATCCATTGATTTAATCGGCTAGTTTTTTTAAGAATATGTAAAGGAGTAAGTAGAAATACTCAATGATTTCGTCACCATTAACAGTTAATCAATTTATTAAAAGCTTTTTCATAAAAAATAAAGTTTTCTTATTTTGTTAATTCTAATGTCACATGATCATTTGTCACTTTTATCTCTTGTCTTTTGTGGTGGACCCTTTGTCACTGGACTAAATATCCGTCAGTAGAAACCACGGGGGTAGTATGATATTATAATAAAAATCTAGTACAGGTTATTAAAGAAAGATCTTTTCTACCAAAGCCTTTAGCAGCAGTGCTGCCTAAATTCATATTATGTAATTAATAATACAACGCTTTTAAAAACACTAAAAAGTATTTTAAAAATATTTCATTTATTATCATGCATTCAGCGAGTTTTAATTTGTTCCGTGTTTCAAAATTAATTTAAGTAATGGTGGTAAGTAGAATGCGATATTCATACAAAAATATGATATCGACCTACCAATAGCGAAGGGAAAAACTTCATTTCAAAATGAAGACTACAACACCCACACGTTCACCAGTTTGAAGACTACAAAGTGTACACTACCATTGTAGTACTACGAAATGAAGTGAAGTAATGAAATGAAGTAATTAAGTAATTGTAGTATTAATGAAGTGAAGTAATGTAATGAAGTAATTGTAGTATTAATGAAGTGAAGTAATGAAATGAAGTAATTGTAATAATGATGAAGTGAAGTAATGAAATGAAGTAATAGTGAAGTAGATTTTTAAATGAAATGAAGTATTTTCTTCCCTATTTTCTCCAAAGTAACATTTGGCGACCTAAAAAAAAAAAAAAAAAGGTCGCCAGACAGATTTCTTCGTTCGATTCCAAAAAATTTTCAAACCATGGGGGGGGGGGTTGTTACAGTTTCCAAAGATTTCTCCATTTAGCTACATCAACTATCCAAAAATTTCACGTAAAAAATACACTATTTAAAATGTGTTTCTCATACTTTCGATAACTTTGAAGTGTATGTACTTTGTAGTGTTCGCTTTGAAATGAAGTGTACTATTTGAAGTTTATACTTTCAATAACTTTGGTGTTTGTAGTTTGCACTACACACCAAAATGTGCGAAGTGTGCACTTCAATGTAGTGTAGTACTACATTGTAGTAGTGAGTACAGAGCGGACCCATCACTACCTACCAATCGACAATTCAACACTCTCTTTCTCTTATATTCCCTTTCGTATCAAAGAACGAGAGTTTAATCGCACCAGCGCTCATCCGAGTTTTTTTCGTAATGCACGTTCCGGCCAGTGGGATAATTTAGAAATTCGTCGAGCTTAATTGAAGACGTGACAATGAAATGATTTCACGCATTTACTCCCAATACATTCGTCGAAGCACGAATGTTTTACATTGAAAAAAATAACCCATAAAACATAGTTTTTATTATAAATCCTTTATTTACGAGGATTCGGTGTCCATTTATTGTACTTTTGTTTTCTTGACTACATTGACTACAACTAAATTAAATTTAAGATATTCAAGAAAATCGTTTCTTCCGTATATTTATACTATTGTACTAATTATCACTGGAATTTTGACGGAACCAACTTTTGTTTTGTAGCAATTTTAAATAAAGAGATAAATTCAAAGAAGTCTACGATTTAAATTTTAGAATAGTACCTACCAGAAAGTAGGTAGGGGAGAAGTGGCATGAAGGAGCCGGGTTTTGAAAGAGCCAGTTGCTAGATAACGAACTGGGCAGTACCAACTACGGATGTCTATTTTTTATTTTATAGCCACATTGTTTATAAATCATCTCCTGTTGTTTGACACATCGTAGACAAAAAATAAAATTCGTGTGACCGTTTCAATTTTTCGCAGCTAAAAAGTAAGTTTTTTACCGTAACTTTATTGATTTATAACAAAATCTGTAATGAGTTGAATCTATTGCTACATTTTTTAATATAATAAGAATACTGTTTTGTTTACAAATTCACCTAACATAATTTGCGAATACCTACGGAGCGTTCGTTTTTAAAGTTATTTTAAATTATTGGCGCAAGTTATGAAAGAGCCACCAAAATCGGCCATGAAAGAGCCGGCTCTTTCATTGCCGATTCTAGTGGCTCTTTCATTGCTTAGTTAATTTTAACATGCACTTTCATTATCTAATCATAAATAATAATATATCCAGCACTCTCCATTCCAAATATAACCAGCGGTTTTCGCAAACCGAAATATATCATTTGAATAGAAATATTTTTAAGCCTGAAGTTTTTTTATGTTCATAAAAAGTCTTCAGGCCAACCAGAAGTATTAAATTTGTAGTGTGTCCCAGAACACACTCCACATACTTCTGATTCAGCAACAGCACCATTGCCTATACAAAGTGATAGACAAATTTCACCACAGCCATCAACATCCATAGATTATTCTATTTCTCCGCAGTCTACGACATTGACACAGTGTTAAGTGACTCCAGAAAATATGCGACCATTTCCCAAAGCTGATGCTAGAAAAACAGAAACAGCTAGTAAACGTAAGGGGAAAACATCTATTATTACAGATTCTCTAGAAAAAGAAAACTATTAACAAAAACATGCAATCGCAAGAAAAACCAAATAATATCATGAAAATTTCCAAAAAATTAAAGAATACTAAAAACATCAAAATTCTTAAAATTGATTCGGATTCCGAGGATAATAAATCCACTCACAATACTTACTTCTTGGACATCTCTGGTGAAGAGATTTTAGATTCCTACATAGTCAACAAGAGGAAACAAGACATGAAAAATAATAATTTGTGTGTGGTTTGTAAAGAAAACTATGAAAAAACTTCAGTGGACTGGTTAAAATGTAAAATATGTAATTTATGGGCCCATGAATCCTGTGATATTAAAGGTATTTACAATTTTTTTTATATCAATTGTCACTAGACAATAATTTTTTTTATTTTCATTACCCGTTTTTTTAATTATTATTAACTAAGAAAACTGTTTTGTTTGTTTGTTTTTTTCTATGAATATTAAAAAAGTTTTATCAAATAAATAATAATTTAATAATTTTTACCATTAAAGTGATGAATTTGTGTATTATTTATATTATCCACCTACCTGGCTCCTTCAATACTTGCAGTGGCTCTTTCAATACACACTGGTTATGAAAGAGCCAAATTAGGATGTTTTTTGAAAGTTAAAAAAATATATGATCTGAAAAGATTAAAGAAAAACGATGTTCTAAAATCTTTAGATAAATAAACAAACTTCTTGATGGTTTAAATTTTTTTGTTAAATATGAGTTAGAAAAAAAAATATGATGAAAAGAAAAAAAGTGGCTCCTTCATGCCACCTCTCCCCTAAGTACTTGCCTGAACATCTGAGATGAATTTTCATTTTTTGTGTGCGCGTGTGTATGTTTAGCAAAAAAGGATGTAAAAATGCATTGTCGTCGACATCAAGTCAAATGTGCAAAATTTCAGCTCAATTGGATCACGGGAATTGTGTAAATTTTCACTTTCAAGATTTTTCTACGTTCGCGGCGGTGAAGTTCATATAAAGGATTTAAATAGATGTTAAACTGAGAGTGTCTGCATTTTAATTTTAACTAGAATAAAAAAATTGTACATGTATGATAGTGTTGTCCCGGAAAACTATTTTTACTCTCTACATTACCGAAATATAACCAAATTTAATATACCTATTTAAGCATAACTGTGTTATAAACCAATCGACAAAATATTAATTTTTTCAAAATGCCATCCCCGAACAAACTCGTCAAGATGGTCGGATAGATACTTGGTGATATAATAACTAGTTTATGTTAGTACACCCACAATTAGATTGATAACCACAGAAACTTATATAGACGCCTACTTTTATGTATGTCAGTAGTGCTAAGTAATTTCAAAGTTCATTTATCTTACTAGGCAATTCATACGAATCAACAGGACTATTCTGTCTTGAGCGCACTTAGGGACCATATTACCATACTGGTAGGAACCAACATTTCTATTCAATTTTTTTTTTGGAATCTAATAATACTTTTTTTGATTATTTCTTAAGTTAGTTAATATGACATTCCGTATATAATCTAGTATTTAACATTTTATAATCTACAATCTATCATTAATGTATGATCCACAATAACTTACAAATTAACATTTACATAACCTACACTACAATATAATAAAATCTATAATAGATAATGTCATGAATTTTACACTTAAATTAAATAAACTTTTATTTTATACACTCACCGACACAAACTCAACTGTAACACTATGTCGTATTTCGCAACAATCGTCATTCAAGAATCTTTCACTTGTCTATGGAACATTTATTACGCCATTTCTATCGCATCTTTCGCTATCGAGAATATTCCGCACGCAGGTAGGTAGATACTCTAGTACTTTATCGCTGGTTGCCAATATTTGCACCGAATCGCCCACTTTCTTTATCTGTGGTGCTCGCTAAGTGTCACAATAAACAGTCTGGTGCTAGCGTCTGCAGCTGCGCAATATATGGAATCCTGGACTTCTATAACGTTCTCGAACATAATCTCGTTTTCTACCAATTTCTATTTTATTCAGTTTTTGGCTAAATCCAAGACAATGGTCCCATTCCATATACAACGAAAATGAGTATTCCACTATATTATTGAATGTGCTAATAACAAAATGAAAGATAATTTACGTTTAAATAGTAAGTATTAAATAAGATATCACACTTTAAAGTTTCGATAAATGCACTGCATATTTTGACATTTCATAGGCAATATATGAGGTTAGGTTAGGTTATTAGGTTTGGTTTGGTTAGGTTATTAGGTTTGGTTTGTTTAGGTTATTAGGTTTGGTTAGGTTAGGTTATTAGGTTTGGTTAGGTTAGGTTATTAGGTTTGGTTAGGTTAGGTTATTAGGTTTGGTTTGTTTAATTTAGATTACGATTATTTTAGTTAGATTAAATTAACAGGACGTTAAATTATATAGTGAAATACTTTTTTCATTGTATGAACAACGGGACCATAGTCTTGGATTATTCCCAGTTTTTTTAATGATTTTAAATTCTTGTCATTATGTGATTTTTCATGGACCCTAGAGATATTATATACGTACACTAAACTGGGAAGACTTCGGTGGCTGGGTCATGTGGAGAGAATGTCCGAGCATCAAGCACCAAAGTCCCTGCTAAACTCAAGGCCAACAGGGCGAAGGAGCTTATGAAGGCCAAAACTAAGATGGAGTGACAACGTCCTCAAAGATATCTCTGCCTTAGAGCTTCCAAACTGGAGAGAGCTGGCACTAGACCGAGATGAGTGGAGGAAAATTATTGAGGAGGCCAAGACCTACCAAGGGTTGTAGTGCCAAGAATGCTGATGATGATGACATCAAGATCTAGAACATTCATTTATATATTTAAACAATATATAGTTTATCTATTATCTACAACTATTGATGTAGGTATCCAGAGAGGGTGTTGAATTATTTATTTAATCTTACTATGGCTTAGATGTAGAATTTACTTACTATATTTGCCAATTATTTTTCTAAATTTATTTATGTAGACAAACAAATTTTAATAAAATTTTCATTTCCATTTAATTACATAACAACATTAATTAGTGCGTTATATAATAATTGAAGATTTATCTTTTATAATGAGAGACATATAAACACATATTTATGAGGAAACAAATATTTGCATGCATAAATACTTATGTATGTTTTTAGAATTTGAGAAAATTTGTCAGTTAGAGACTAAAAAGTATTAATTTGCATTAATAATTATTACATTGTGAAAAACGCAACATAAATCATTACAAACAACGCAATTAAATCAAATATTTAAAAAAAATCAGTACCTTGCACAGTACTTATAAAAAAACTTTTTTTCCCACGCTCAATAATTAATCAAACAGAACAGTTAAAATCCAAAGATGTATTATATATAATTTAAAACATAATAGTAAAATTAATTATGCTGATTCATGGAATAGTTACCAAACAATTGTAAATTATTGTTATTAAAACAATATAATATCACGAAAAACCTAATCTCTACGTTATTCATAAAAATCTAATAAAATCGCATACATTCAAATATTTCTTTCATTTTTACTGTCTTAATGCAGACTAAATTATCTGAATATTCTATTTTTAAGACTATTATTTAGGGCTGCTGTCATTCATTTAATTTATTACAGAATATAGTGCATAGATAATATTTTATATGTTTTATATGAGGATTACTTATTTAGAATGTACTGAAAGATTTTATGCATCTATCCTTTCCAAAATCATGTTGTCTATTTTGTAGGCCATATTTACAAAAAAAATTCGAGTTCGGGACATTCTAAATTAATAATCTTCGACTTCAGCATTTAATTTATTATTATATTGCTGCCTTTGCTTTTGTACTCAATATGTGTAAGGTACCAACTACAGAAATAATGTGCTAGAGCAGTGCTGAGCCGATCCTAGCTAACCGCAGGATATCAACCACAATCTTTAATCAAAATGCATCTCCTGTTAAAGGTGCTCCCAGAGATTGTGCAACGAACATACTTACCTTTAGATACTCGTGAACAAACTATAAAACAATATTGTTGTTTGAAGTTGATGTTCGTAGAACAAAACTTCGTTGTATGTAATATGAGAACGTGAAGCTAGATGATTTTGTATTTTAAATTCAAAGAGTACATCCGTTGTATTGTAAAAAGGTCAGGATAGGAGTGTCCGTAGGCACTTCGGCTGCAAGTACGTTCTCACGCAGGGCTGCAAGTGACTTCAAATAGTTCAACAAAAAGTAATTTATTTTAAATGGGCGAATTAATTTTACATTTCCGTAATTCCGAAATTCGTCTAGTAGAATTAACTTTAAAATATCATCACGCAAATTATTTTAAAATCGTGACTAATTTCTTAAGAAATAATTTGATTTCCATTTCGTAAGAATTTAAATTGTAATTTTAAATTATATCTCATTACTGAGTCATGCTCTTATTGAGAGATAAATCTTAATTCGGTGTTCTAATCAATATTTGTTAAAAATCTTTAAATATAACTTACGCTTCATTCTGTTGTTAAAGAAATGACGCACTTTTTTTGACCCTTGGCTTATTCTTAAATTCAATCGTACAATTTAAGTGAAAATTGAAATTGATCTTGTTCAGGGTCAATTTGATTTCGGGATTGACTCGATTTTTTCGAATAAGAGTTCTATCGTCCCACCCCAACTCGAATTATATAGATTATTTTATTTTGCACTGTTTGAATTTTATCTTAGATTGTATTTTTTTTTGTGAAAATCTTTTTATTCATTGGTTACCATAATTATATGACGTTCGTATGTATACATTACATTCCCACCTGCGAACCTCCTATAAAATATTACGAAATTTCCTAACGTAGTTTCGTAATAACGTAGCCGTAAACCTAAAAAAAACATAGTTTGTATGAAGAAAACCGAAAATTATAATTTTTTTATATTTTTTTATTTATTTATTTATTTAAAAATCCTTGTTTACAAATAAGATACTTAATACTAATTTAACAATAAAACATAAGATAAAACATAAGATAATTTACACATTTTTTTGTTTTGTTTAATTTGTGGATTATGCCACTCTACTGGCCTTTTTGTTTTATCTTTTTATGTAATAAATTATCTATTAATTTAGTAGAATAACCATTATTATATGCTATTTGTTTAATAAGATTTAATTCAGATGTATAATTAAGATCAGATAAAGGGATTGTAATTAATCTATGTAACATGGAGTGAAACGCCGCAAAAAAAATAAAACAAAAATTTTTTAAGCAATATATCTATCCTAAGTCAACAGATAGAAATAAACAATGGCGTAGAATTTTATTTGTCGATAACAATTTGTCAAAAATAATAACTAAAAATATTCCTAACTCAATTCAGCCGGCCTTTTATACGAGTAACAAATTAAAAAAATACATACTAAATAACAAGGATAGTGATAATCCTATCATGAAATCAGGAGTTTATAGACTTAATTGTAACGATTGCGATAATTTTTATATTGGCAAAACAAAAAGAAATTTTGAAACTAGGGTTAAAGAACATATCAAAGCATTAACTAGCAATATTGATTCTGATTTCGCAAAACATCTAATAGAATTTGACCATACATTTGATATTAACACAGGCTTAAAATTTTTACATTTCAACTATAAGATACCTCAAATAAATAATTTAGAAATACTCGAAATTAGGAAAAATGTTAATATTAAGTCTAATATAATAAATACACAGACGAAATTTTTGCATAATCCTATTTTGAATATTTTTCCACTTAACATTCCAAATGACCCATAATAATCAACACCTCGAACCCCCCCCTCCCCTCACCAACCCCCTCAACCGCTCCTTCACCGTAACATATTTGCTTGGTTCAACTTTTAAGATTAGTACACAATAATCCGGATGAAGAGAACATTGTTCTCGAAACATGTAGATTTTTTAATCTAATATAGTGGTGAAAACAAAGTGATTTGTGTTTTATTTTAATAATAATGTCACCACAAAGTTCAAGCCTTCATACAGAAGAAGAAAAAATATTCTTCGAACAGTTATTATGTATCTATAGAGTATCAAGTGGAATGTTAGTGAAAGTTGAGTTAGTCATAAGTCCAAGTGTAAATATGTGTAGAATAATTGTTTAATGTAAAACGGGTTAAAGTTTTGTTTAAGATTATTTTTTTATTTTCCTTAATTAATAAATTAATTTATATAGGTATATATTTTTATTTAAAGTCATTATTACGCAATTACAGTAAGTAAATTTTCAGTTGCTGTTCTACCTTTGGAGGTAAGCCAGTTGTTTGCTAAAGCTTTTATTTTATTAATTGAGTATATTCTGATTTCCGGGAAGTCTGTTTTAAATATGTTAAATATTTTAGGCCCTATGTATGAGTAATTTTTCTGTCCATGTGTTGTCTTAGTTTTTGGTATTTCGTCAAGGTTTCGTAATGCTTGTCTAGTTGATATCAATCTTCGTTGTCCCGCTAGGAAATAACACCGAAAGTAAATTCAAACATAAAAATATTTGAAATGGGAATAATTTGGAACGAATTAGGGCACAGCCCTGCTGCCACCGTCGAGCGAACCGATTGCACTGTCCTCAATCTCAAAGCACCTGCTGTGAAATCAATTTGTTTCTACTTGGGTTGTTTTCTAGTGCAGCGAGACAATAATTGTGGAGCATTCTGAAATTCACTCCTAACCGAAATATTTGTTGCGAAATTTTTCTTTAAAGCTCTTTTATGTTGGCCATGGTGTTCTATCCGTTATTATGTTTCTGGGTTACGGCTAGACGAGATAGGATTTATTACATATCCAAACGAGTTGTGTTTGTGAAACTACATTATTCGCGTATGTACAGGGTTGTAATAGAGCTAGTCCACAATACTTTATAGGTGGATTCCTGCCTTGATTATGTGTCGAAAATGTTCAAGCAACCATAACCTTATATCAATAGTTATCGAGTTATGCAATATCAAAATTTGTATTTTTTTTTAATATTTCTGACTTTCTTAGCAAAACGTTTGAAGTATCATTACAGTAATTTATATCGATTACAAAAAATTCATTCGTTTCAACAATGAAAGTTAAATAAAATAACAAAAACCCTGAAAATTCTTCAAATGGAATGTTTTCCATTTGGAATTGGATGGTTTTTATCATTTTATTTGAATCGTATTAAAGGGAATGAATTTTTCATATTAGATATATTAGGTCATGGTTGCTTGAACATTTTCGACTCACAATCAAGGCAGGAGGAACCTACCTGTAAAGTATTGCGAACTAGCTCTGTTTCACCCTGTGTATATCTGATTAGTCGTGAACATTACAGAAATTTTCTACATCAACATTTTTCAACATGAAATATGTTCACATAACATTAATTATAATAATAATAATCATGAGACGATAGACGCGGTAGGAATCGCACTTAATCGAGGGTTTTACAGCACTCTACTACACCTTTTACAGTAAATTGGAAATCGCTTCAAAGGTATGGGATAATGTATTAGCTTCTGGAAACATCGCCAACATCGGGTCTTGCGAATACGCAACAAGATGGCGCCGACTTATGAACCCGCGCGATTTACGATAGACAAGAGGAAATCGAAATAGAAAAGTACCTACCTGCGTATTTAGAAGTAATCTCGTAATGAGTACGAATTAAAGAACGGTGCTCCGATTAAATTCGTGTCCAGTGACTTTGGCGAATAAATAAAACTAATTAATTTCATGTGTGAAACGTTGGGCTGTCTTTAAAATAACTAATATGGAATATTACTAATTTCATTATTTTAATACATGCCGAATAAAAGTATTAAAATCTTGTAGAAAACTTCAAAACAAACAATTTTCTGGAAGCTTTCATTTGACTTGTATTAATGCGAATAAATTTATAATATTCAATATAAATTATTTTAACGACAGTCCAATGCATTAGAAACTGAAATATCGAAAAGATGGAAAATTTTAAAACCGCTTATCTCCATTACTATTGAAATTAGGACATTAGGGTTACGATATTTTCGACTCTTAATTTAATCTATCTGTAACGCGTTGTTAACTAATCTGCTTAGCTCTGTTACACCTTGTATTGGGTGTTAACTTAAGTTGGGTCTAATAAAGAGGACAAAAGGATAACAACAAAAAAATAGTCAAAAATGCACTATTTACATCTTCTTGCCAATATTCTACAAGTTTTTCGATGCTTCTGCCATGAAAACTATTGGGTCTTGATTCGAAGAATTTGTCATTCGAAGGTCATTAATGACCCTTATAGATGGTCCTATAGTGACATTAAAGTACAAGTTTGTGTATTTTGAACATTTGAATATGATGTAATATATTACACTTAATACACTTTTTACGGTTAATTAATAATTAATAATGAAAAATAATTAATGATAAAATATATAAATATAAAAATATCGCAGATCAGTAAGTAAAATATATAAATATAACAATTTCGTAAATCAATAAGTCATATATAAGGACCTAATATAATATAAACCAGAAAAATAATTATTTATCACATTATTCTACAGTCGGGATCTGACTCCGAGTTTCACTCAATAAATCAGGAACTCTTAATAAATTTCAATTTCGTTCAAAGATTCCACGACCGTATTTCATCTTGACAGATTTCCTTCAAATAAGGCAATCCTTGACTAAGGTGCGGAGGCGTTATTGGTTACGGCGTTAACGTAATTGTCTACCCAACAATAAATCACAGAGATGTAATTCTCCGAACATGGACAACGAAAAAGCTTACAATGTTTGCTAAATGTGCTGATAGATATACTAAGAATGGCTGCCAAGGAAGGTTACGGTAAACCCGAAAAATCTCCCACGAATTTGTCTACAAAACATTCGCACATATTATGAAGTCATTACTTAACCCGTAAAGTGGTAAAATCCAGTAAGTGTAATATATACAGAACAGTACTTTATGAGTAACGATTTATTTACCTTTGAAAAATGTTCAGTTTTTGGACTTACTGAAAATTTATAAAATTGGGAAGACTTCGGAAGCTGGGTATAGAGAATCGGCCGTATTCTGAAAATATCACAAATATCACAAACAATCACTGATATTTCGATATCTTGACAATTACTGTATAACATTGTGACGCCGTCAATTTTAATGTTATTAAGTTTGACAGGTTTGTTAGGTTAGGTTAGGTGCACTGCTTACATATACTAATTCGATTGTCTTTCTTAAATGAAAAGATGTTAACTTAAGGCGAATTTCTTGGACCCAACGTAGAGAAGATGATGACATAAGAGACTGATGGTAACCGGAACCGTGGAAGATGATTATTTCTTATTTCTATACCGAGAAGATCAAGTTAGTCTTCTCATTTGCATCGCTTTTCAAAATATTTCCATTTAATTTTATATTTAAATTGAATATCTAGTTTTAATTTTTTTTTAATTAATTAAAAACTATGTATAAATCACTTGCAATGGTTTATACTCCAGATAGTTTATACAAAGTTTTTATGTTCAACCAGAAAGTTAACGCTTTATACATCCATCTCATCATCAGATCTCATTTTCATTTGAGCAACAATTTCTCGGCAAGTCTCGCATTTACCGGGTTAATCATAATTTATCATATTGAATTAGCCATTAAGTGAAATCAAGCTGTCGAGTAACAAATCTCGCGATAACGGTGTTACGTCATAATTAATGACGATCGCGCGATTATCTTATAATTTGATGCTATATTTAATGAATATACATTTACCGTATTAAGCGAATTTAAATACTTTGTTTTTTGTCGTAACAGACAATCGCCTTCCGAAAACGTGACTAGGCGTATTAATTTAATAAATATGGAACTAAATAAAAATTACTTCTTCATTACTAGGTAATTAATAAACAAAATGTATTATGAAAATAGCGTAATAATAATAATACTTAGGATACGATTATAATTTATTTCTATTTTTTCATATTTAAGAGTCTAACCATATAATATATTTCCAGAAGTTCCTTCCTCTCTATTTTCTTTCCTTACATTACATTTCTTAGGTAAGCGTTGTATTTTAGGATATGTCCATTAACCCCTTCATCGATTATTATTAATGACTATGGAACTCAATTTTTGCACTCACTTCAAAACTTCGGGTTATATGTGCAATTATTTCAGAAAACTACATTTTTTTAAATCGTAGCGCTTATTTTATGTTTGCATTTTCACTAAATTATGACACATATACAGGGTTATTTGAGAAAAATTAATAACCTCGCAGGACTATACTCCTGCCTTGATTATGAGTCGAAAATGTCCAAGCTATCATGACCTAATATCAATAGTTATGGAGATATGTGACATGAGAGTTTGCATTTTTTCTCAATATTTCTGACTTATTTTTTTTGTTAAACGTTGGACTATCATTACAGTAACTAATATCAATTACGAAAAATTCATTTGTTTCAATACAAGTCAAATAAAATGATTAAGACCCTGAAAAAATTCCAATTGGAATGTTTTCCAACGATAGTCCAACGTTTTACAAAAAGAAGTCGGAAATATTGAAAAAAAATGCAAACTTTGATGTCGCATATCTCCTTAACAATTGATCTTAGGTCATAATAGCTTGAACATTTTCGACTTATAATCAAGGCAGGAGTGTAGTCCTGCGAGGTTATTAATGTTTTCGTAATAACCCTGTATAGGTATATTAATGATATAATGTAACAATGCAAATTAGAGGTTGAGTTCTCGTCTCGAAGATTTGAAGGTGTAGATTGATATACATCAGTTGGTGTTTCTGTTAGAAATATCGCTCGTTTCCCGACTAACTCTGCACTACGTAGTCAAATAAAAATTATAATTAATAAAAATATACTTTATTTTCACCGCTTATTGAAACATGTTGATATAAAACAAAGAACATTTTTATTAATGATTTGAAAATTTGATTCGGTTACGTTCTATGAAGACGTAACATAATATTTAATAATTAATAGAACTGCCTACTGTTTGACATATTTATTAGTTCCGGATAATCTTAATCGTGTTTTATTTAATTACATGAGAAAGTGTTCGAGGCATTCAGCGTCGGTTTTAGGTAAACTGTTCTCAAATCATCTCATCAAAAATGAACTCATCAAAAGTCAATCCTAAAAACCAATTTCCGGTGCAGTAAATAATATATCGAATAGCAATTTTTATAAAATGATTTATTGAACAGTAATTTACCGAAATAATGATTTACTGAACATCAACTGACCGAGATAGCAATTTTTATAAGTCAGTGATGAAACGCCAAATTATAGTTTTTTGGTTTTAGTAAATAAAGAGCGTTAAAATTAATTATTCTAGTCCCAGCTTCGATGTTATTAAAAATAATCGTAAAGAATGTGTGAATGTGAATCGAAGGAAATGGTAAACCAAAGGAATTGGGCACTCTCAGAATCCCTCGTAATAAATATATAATAAACAATAACACTGTGGAACGCTCTGGAACGTTTTACAACACTCTGGAATTATCTACAATATTCGGCAGACACCTGGAACAGTTTGAAAGCGACGGGAACATTTTCGCAATCATTAGAAATGTATGGAATAATCTCGGAGGTTCGAAAAACCAACATTTATGTTTATTTCGACGTGTACCAGCGTGACATTAACCAGCGATAAAACCGTTAGCGAAAAAAGTGTTACCAACGCTTGCGTGATACCAGCGACCGAAGCGACAGATATCGGACGAAATATTCATGAGGAGAATTAAACAAAATATTCTAGAAAGTTATAATAAAGTGTTTCACAGACGAGTGACTAATTGCAAAATAGTTGTTTTATCTTTATCTTATTCTTTCTTTCTATATAATTAATATGCCTTAGTATATCATAAATATTTATCATTACTGACATATTTCTGTTTGTTTAAATTTTTTTATTCTTTCTTTCTATATAATTAATATGCCTTAGTATATCATAAATGTTTATCATTACTGGCATATTTCTGTTTGCTTAAATTTTTTATTCTTTCTTTCTATATAATTAATATGCCTTAGTATATCATAAATATTTATCATTACTGATATATTTCTGTTTGTTTAATTTTTTTATTCTTTCTTTCTATATAATTAATATGCCTTAGTATATCATAAATATTTATCATTACTGACATATTTCTAAATGTGGAGACCTGTAATTGGCCATCTATATTGTATCAATGTTTTCTATGCTTTTTTTTTGTGCTGTTGGTCTTCCATAAACATTAAATAAATAAATAAATCTGTTATTGTCAAATTGTCTTATCTATGGTAACGTCCTATTTGTGTTATCCTTTAATTGTGGGAGACATTTAACTATTTTTTTTTGTATTCTATCTTACCAAGCGATTGTGTCTCCCTGTTGGATGACCGAATAAAATAAAATAAAATAAAGAATAGCGTTTAAATTTAATTTTTGTCCAACGACATTGTGAATTTATTAAAATAATTAATAAATTAATAATGAATGTCCAGTGTTTTCATTTGTCTCCCACAGCCACGTCCCGTGACAATAATATTACAAACCCCCCCAACAGATATGAATAATTAAATTCTTATAGTTTATGGGTTTAAAACTCGCCTGCCTTAATAAACTATGAATCGGAAGCGTCTCAGACAAGCATGAGCATCTCCCTCACATCCGTTGACCACTGCTGAGTTTTGTAGTGGTCCCGGATGACATCCCACTCCTTTGACTGCCTTGACAATCCACCTTCATTCTTTCCAATCTTGTCGTCAGCTCCCTTTTCTTGAAATGTGATGCCGAGTATCGCCAGATTCTCCAAACAGTCTTCACCCTGCAGAGTCATTAACGGTAAGCTTGTTTTTATTTGCAAATATCGTATACCTAATTTAATTATTTTTGGGATGTAGATTACACGTAACATCCATATTTTAAGTAATTTTTTACACAATTTAAGTGATTCAGCCATAAAATTTACATAATCCACAGACCATCAAAATAAATAGACACGAACTAACCTAAATTCCTTCGTCACAATTTGGCACCACATCTAGTGCCAACGTGTCACAAGAAATTATTTTATTACAAGAGATTTTTAATTAACAGAGAAAAAAAAATTGGTCTATTGTAAAAAATACGTCTTTCTATTAGGGGATTTAATTATGCAATGTGTATTAGACATATGTGAGGGGGGAACATTTTTCCGCTGTGACCCATTCACCTCTCTAACTAGTCATCTCTGTGATAGTTTATACTGTGTACATACACATGACTTCTGTTTTAAGTAGTTTTTCACGAAACGTAATGAAAATTGTAATAATTCAATATTTATCTAACCATTTACTACTGGTGTCCATATTATCGATGCACAATCAGAGTTTTAAGCATTTTTGGGCTAAATGCTAGGGTTGCAAGACTCGGAGTTTTTGTGTTCGTCAAATGTTTGTGTTGATAGCACCGAGTCCGTCTTTTGGTAATAAATTATATGTTCAACATTCAATGACACGACGGCCCTCATAGTCCAATGGGCATGACACTGACTTCTCGCACCGGGGGTTCACGGTTAGATTCCCGGTGAGATCACAATACATTTATGTGATTTTCTCAAGCTTGGGTGTTTCGTTACAGTAATTGGCCGTCGTAGTCCGCTGTAGCGTTAAAAAAATAAAAAAATATTTCACGTTCAATTAAAATGAAGTGAATATTAAAATGAGGTTTATGTATATTTATACTGTAGTGGTTTTTTGTATACACGGTTGTCAATTTAGGAATGCTTATCTTTCTTTCATTTTTTTCGGTTATTAGTCTCATTTACGAATTTTTATCTGAATTTTATTTATTTATGTGGTTACCTACCTATATTTTTTTTCTTTATATCTTGCTAACGCCTTAGAAAAGAAGACTACTCAAGGCCTACGCCTTAAGCAAACTTGAAATCGATACCCAGCAAATGCTGGTAAGGCGGGCGCAACCTATTGTTTTTAATTTATTGTGGAATCATGAATCTTGGTAATGTATAAACTTTTCCGAGTCTTTTCAAATGTTCAATTTATTCATTTAAATGTTCAATGGTGTGAGGCTGGTGTGAGACTGGGTCTTAACATGAACGTGAGTAAAACAAAGTTCATGGTGTTTAGTAGGCAAGATCACACGGGAGCACGCCTCACAATGAATGGGGCTGGTATAGAGAGAGTGACAAAGTTTAAATACCTTGGAAGTATCCTAGCGGAAGACCTCGACCCAGAAACCGAAGTCAAATGCAGAATTGAAGCATCGCGAGCTGCTTTTAACAAAATGAGACAGATATTCTGCGATGACAATCTTAACCTGAAACTTCGACAGCGACTGGTCAAATGTTATATATGGTCAGTCCTGCTGTACGGAGTGGAATCGTGGACCCTCAAAGTGAGTAGCATGAACCGGCTGGAGGCGTTCTAAATGTGGATACATCGGAGAATGCTCCGGATACCCTGGACGGATATGGTCAGCAACACAAGAGTTCTTCAATGAGCTAGAGTGAATAGAGAGTTGCTGACAATATCAAAATCTGAAAGGTATCGTATTTGGGTCATGTGCTCAGAGGAGAAAAATATGAATTGCTCCACCTGATTCTTATGGGCAAGATAGAGGGTCGTAGAGGTGTTGGAAGGAGACAAATTTCCTGGCTCCGCAATATACGCGACTGGACGGGCATAAGAAATGTTAGAGAGCTGTTTCGTGCTGCCCAGGACAGGGACGCTTTCTCTCGGGTGATAGTCAACGTTGGGGGAACCTGACATGACACCAAAAGAAGAAGAAGAAATGTTCAATAACGATCAAAAGTTTTTTTCGTTGTAATGTTTAATACAAATAGGAATATAAGAAATACAGAGAAAATCTATCTATCGAAAAAATATTCAATTAAGATGAATTATAGAAGTCTCACAGAGACGCTATTTATGTGAGAAACATATATGGAAGTCTTTTATACGGTTCTCATATAAATAGCTTCATCTGTGAGACTTCTTAATTCATCTTAATTAAATAATAATCTCGCAGAGGACAAATCCAGTAATTGTGTTACATGTAAAAATATTCGGTTACTACCGGAATATGAACTCGAAACATCTCCGATCCTGGAAACTGCGATAAATACTGTTACGCTAAATCAACTGGGCCTCGAATCTTGAGTTAAAAAATAAAAATTGAATTATCGCTTTCCGCAATTTTTAGTACATTTCAAAAAGGCACGACAGTCGTAGAGTTTCTGTAATTCCGGCCAGTCTGCGAAATAACTATAAAATAGTACTTTTATATACATTACAAAGTTTGTATTTACACACACAAGATTGGTTGTCGGCAGGAACCCGGGCTGGTTGGCCAACGGTCACGCGTGGACGGTTATCGCTCCAATAAAGAAATCTACGCGAGGAGCTCGCTGGCCAGGCTGGTCGTGATCGCTTTGAAAGCGAAATTGATCATTTCTGGAGGGAAAGGGAAATTTAACGATATGCCTCGAACGAAAACGAAATTAAGATCTGCGTCGGTGTTTAGAGATCCATGCACCTCGTTACTTTGGGCTTGTGATGAGTCGAGCTAAATATGAACTGCGCGTAATAATATATATTATTTGACTAATATTAAATTTTCCCGATCGTCATCATTAAATTTCTATGATATATCTTGAGCACGTAGGATAAATTAAGGCAGATGAAAAACATAAACTGGTTTACTAATAACTGCCACAATCCAGATAGCTCTTATTTCGCACAAAAAAAATGGTCAACAATACAAAAACAATATACCAATAGATACCTCATTATCAATAGTGACATATGTAGTGGATTATGGGAATGAAAAAGCTTTCGACTGCAGGTGGCGGTAGTAAAAATACAACTCACATACGAAACAAGTTGTGAGTTAAACATATTTACAACTTCCAAAATTTGGATATGGTGAACGTTACATTCTGTAAATTGATCACTTAAGCCAGCTGTACGATAGGTTATAAGTCCTATGAACACCCAAATAAAAACTTTCATACCTACTTACCACTTTAAATATAGATAGTTTTGCCTCTATGAGATATCTATAATATATCTTGATTAAATAAAACAGTTGATTTAAGTTTGCTGTGTAATCCTAAAGAATAAAGTACAATACAAATACAATACAAAATAATAGGTACTAATATATAGAGAACGAGAATATATTTACATTAATAATTACGCATGTTGTCAATTTATAATCTGTAAGGCATCTAAAGATTATTATTTTTTAAATATTCCAGTTCTTGACACATGTCAGTCAAATATTTAAATTAGTACCAAATAGATAATCAATTAAAATTAATATAAAAGATAATAATTTTACACAGATTATTTTTTATACTGCTCCGAAGAACAGTTTTTTTCTTGAAACCGGTTGGTTTTAAATAACAGACATAAGTGATTATAACATGTTTATATACATTATTAAAATGTCTAACTATAAACATATTGCTTCAAATATTCAAATAAATACGAAAATACATACACCTATACCTATTCTGTATACAATATATATATATATATATATATATTTTTTTTAAATAGAGATGCGTACACGGAATACATGTCACAACAATATTCTTACTATTTTCAAACTAAGCTAAACGCTTGTGCTATGAAAATAGGACTAACTCGCTGGTCTAGAGAGAAGTTTGAACCCGTGACCTTTGGATCAAACCAACAAGCTAATCAATATGAAGAGTGCTTAGTGTCAATTCGGTATAACTCCACAAATATTCAAGTACTTTGCAACTGAAGGAAAATGCATAATCATTAGATACTTTAATTTTAAGAATTAAATAGGGGTAAATATATGTATAATATCAAAAGTTTGAATAAATATCTACACCTAACATACGTGTACATCAAAAATGTTTTTTTTTTTATTACACCGATTAACTAAGTTAAATGAGCACTCGATGTAAAGTCGAGCAAATTCTTAATTTTACAAACGAGTATATTTGCAATATTCTCATTTGATTACCCTACAAAAATATATTTTTCACCGTTTTATTTTATACAATTGAATTCTTCTACTATTTCTGTGAAATATGAACTGATTGTTGGGTGAGAACGCGTCATCGATGGTCGACTAACATCATTGCCAATGTCAGTGAATGACCAAAAATAAATTAATTAACAGGCTACTCGAATGGGCCATTAAAAATATAATATAGGTTTTATTAAAAAAATTGGACCTCGTCTAGGTGCACTCAGGCGATGAGCGGATGCGTTTTAAATACAAAATTCTTTACCGGTGAAATACGTACACCTGTAGCGAGCGGAAGGTCAAACCCAGTCATCTTCGTGAATTTTTTCCTCGCAGACTGCCTCGATGACCTCGTCCACCTAACCGTGGACACCCATAATCACCTTTCACGGGGAAACGGCCATTATTATTACAGACAGTTAAAAGAAGAAAGAAAAAAGTATAAACATACATGAGAAATTAATGTTTTTTGAAGTTATACTTTTATGGCGCGTTTGAGGTGAAATTTTAGTATGCAAAAAAATATGCTCGCATCATGCGATGAAATTTTTCACATCATGAAGTTATGAGATACAAATCACACCATGAAGTTTTTAAATTTGCTACAGCCATCTGTCGAAATCCTCCGATGGTTTTTAATCTCGTTGTCGCGAAGCTCGATAGATGTTAACGATGCGCTGACTGACATGGAACGGAGATTTGTAATCCGCGGATATCTTTTTAGTTGTCAGTTCTTCGGCTGGTTCGTTCCGTGCTTCCTCATGTTCAAGTACTTCGTTCGTGCTTATACATGTCTGATATAATTATGTAGGGAGTTATACTTTCGCGCATCATATCCCTCGTTCTAGCCCATGCAGCGGAGCTCGTCACGAGCATAGTAAAAGTCGGAGCCGAAGTCGATAATATTTATTTATCTTTAATTCTGTACCTTAGTGGATAAACCACGGGAGTTCAATTTTTGCTGTTTTGATTTAATAATGCAGATATTTTCGTATAAAAACGTTTTATAAGTACACAAAACATTGAAGTCCACATTCATTGAATAAGGTGATTTTTCAATTGTAATAAAGATATGAAGTCCAATTTACGTTAGTGCAAAAACATCGGAAGTCCCAGATATGTTATATTTTCAGCAAGGGAAAAAATTAAAAGAACATTTCGTTAGTGCCAAAAACACGGGAGTCCAACATTTAGTGTTTATGCTCTAACGATTAATACAGAATTGCATCAATGTCGAGTCCATGCATGCACTAGGTTAATGTTTGACATTTAACGCAGTGTAAAATCGATCAGTAATTAATATTATAAAGGCTCGTATCTCAAAATTCCCAGAATACAAGTCCCATTACAGCAGGAATCGGACTACCAAAAAATACTTGGGAGGCGATTTGAAAATACCAAAAATGCACGATTTGTTTGTGGAACAAATGTGTACGATAGGTAAATATGCCATAAATTCCAAAATTGTGGCTCTAGAGGCATGTATTCGACAATGAGTTTAATTTGGGGTTCCACTTACCTAGTAATGGTGCGACATCTGTGACAACCTTAACTGGCAAATTAAGGATAACAATAATTTGGACAATAAAGTCAATTTTCAAAAGGAGTTAGAAGCACAGTCAAGAAGGCCTCATTCAGATATGAATTAAAAAGGAAGGACAAAGCTATCGAGAGATCAAACCCAAAAGAAAGCAAGGTATGTTTGATTCACACACCTTTCATTCCTTCCTCACACACCTTTCATTCCTTCCTCACAAAGCTTTTACCTTTGGAAATTGTGGGTGCTCAATATGACGATACATGATGATACGGAAAAATAAACTACTGCGATGTTTTGGGATGAAACTAAAGGAGGTAGGGGGAGTAATGAAATTGAGTCTTGCCTATTGAAAAGAGCAGTCAGTGATGTATTAAGTGAAATTAAAAAATTGATTTTATGGTCAGATAACTGTCCCGGTCAAAACCGGAACATGCTGACTTTGTTTATGTATGTGTGGCTGATGCACAAGAATCCATCTCTAGAGTGTAACAGCCGCATTTTTTTACCAAGGATGCACACCCATATGGAGGTAGACAGGGATCGCTCAATCATCAAAAGACAAAAAAGGGGGGTTAACAATTGTAACTCCACGGGACTGGTCCCAACTCATTGGAACAGGAAGAAGGAGAAATCTGTATAAAGTAATAAATATGGGGTTAGAAGATTTCTTAAATATCAGAAAACTATATGACACGGCCGGTTCTCCATTCGTCGAAAGGAAGAAAAACGCTGAAGGTGAAGCATTCTACATCTTCGATGTCATATGTATTGAATTGCGATCCTCCAAAAAATGATTTTGGTTTTACAAATACAATTTTATGGTGAATTTAAAGAAGTTGATTTAACGAGGAAAGTTAGATCTTCTTCCGTTAATTATCCAGCCTCCCTTCGCCAAATAAATTCCAATTTGCGCCCCATAAGCACTGCAAATTTTAATGATTTGCAAGTGCTCCAACAGTGGATACCAAGCGATTTTCATCATTTTTATGACAACTTAGGCTTAGAACATAGTTTGACATTGACAGATTTTCTACAATGGATCCTCCATTATTTTTATATCTCATTTTTTAATATTATAAATCGAATTATAAATCATTAATGTTTTTTTATTAATCCCAACCCAAATAAAAAATGTTATGTATGTGAAAATGCAGATATTTTTAGAGAATAGATAACGGAAGTCCATTTTATCTCTAATTAGCAATAAAATGATTATTTTTGTTATTTAATAGTGAAATTTAACCTATCAACTGAAAAAAGTTCTTTACAGGTTGAAATTATTTCAATTATTATAAAAGTTATGATGTGTTGAAATCTGAATATTCACTAAATCTTCTCTCCTGCACATTTATGATAATGTCACTCCCGTGGTTTATCCACTAGGGTACAGAATTAAACATACACAAAAGATATTATATATTCATCTTATATGAAATACCTACTACATATTATAAAACATTTATCATATTCATTTTAATTACGCTATAAATATAAATTTAATTGTCACAAATATATATATATAGGCTCTAAATTACCATTCAAAAAACATTCTGAATACATAACAAACAAAATTGACAAACAAAAGAAAGTATCGTTCTTAGGAAGAATAAGACCATAATTAACTAAAGAAACAGCGATAAAAATATATAAATCATTAATTGCTCCTCATTTTCAATATTGCCCCACTATTTTGTACCTTTGCAATGAAGGAGATATAAGAAAATTACCAATTTAGCAGAATAGAGTAATGAGGATAATTCTACAGAGAAATAGATATTCCAAAATTAAAAAAAAAACCTCAAATTTAAATTGGATTAATATAAAACAAGGATTAAAATTAAATACAATGATATTCATTCACAAAATATTAAACGACAAAATGCCAAAATATTTTTAAAATAAGATCAAATATAACACAGAGATACATAGACATAATACAAGAAAGGCAAACAAAATAAGTATTCCAAATAGAAAAAAGACAAACAGTATTTATTACAAGGGAATAAATTAGTATAACAACATGCCAGAAGGTGTGAGGAAGCTGAGCAGAATCGATATCTTCAAACAAGAATGTAAACGGCACATAACAATGGAAAATGTATGAAGAGAAATATTATTTAATAAGTGTACATATATATACATAATGTTTATAATCTTAGGTAATGATAAACAACTATGTATCATTAACTAAATAAAGATATATAAATAAAAATAAATAAACAATAATGTCTTAAAAAAATTATTTCTTATTTTTTGTTATTTTCATTTTTGAAAGTTTTTAAAAGACGCGGAATTTTTGTGCCTTTTGTTACATCTTACCTATTGTTAAAATTTTACATAATTTTGATGTTTTTTAGGGTCTCTACTTTTCAGTGAACCTTTTGTTTGCGATTATTTTTAGGAATCCTAATTATTACTGTTAAATTTTATCGAAATAGGTTTAAAGTCAGCTCGTAGCTACTTAAGCCATTAGTAATTAGTGATTACATTGCAAAGTAAAAACAGTACAGGGTGTAGTTTTTATCATTAATTAATTAAGATAGACTATAGAAGTCTCACAGAGACGAATTTGTTTATATGGGGACAACGAAGTTCTTCCACATGTATGGAAATCTTTGTATAGGATGGTCACAGGGCTTACGACCTGTATTAGCTGGTTGAAGTGATCACTGATTTCTCTAATTTATTATAATTAATTCAAGATTATCCCCTTGTGGACAAAATCATCCAGTAATTGTGTTCTTAGAACATAATTACTGGATTTTGTCGATTGTAGCAAAACGGTGAACCTACTAAATGCTGATAACAATACAACAACGTCACGCAAAGCACCAGTCATCCTTAACCGTAAATTCTCTAATATGACGCACGCAACGCAGAGTCAGTCATGGGTAATCTCATTCTCTTTCTCTCGAATAATCGACATTTAATTACGTAGTAAATCATTACATTCGATAAATCTAGAATGTTATATAGGCCTCTCGCCAGTTCTAGAACAAATCTGACCAAGGAATTTATCTATAAAAGGCGTCACGCAACGCGGGGTTAGTCATTCTGTTCGTGACGATAGCAAGTGCGATATCTCCGTAGCGTAAACCAGTGTGATCATTGATTCGTGATATTACAACACGCGATATTAGCAAGCCATCAAGCGCAGTGTGGCTACCAGTGACACCAGCAAAAGTGAATAAAAGAAGAATACCGGAGCAAGAAGTTTATACGTACGAACATTGAACGAAGTTAACCAGAAGTGATCGAAGCAAGAGACACGTCGCTAATTATTGCGAATTGAGGAGCAGTACAATAAAAAGTGTGTGAAATATACAGGAGATATTTATCGAATTATTATAAAATTAAGAACTGTATCTACTACAATTTAACTCGTTCGTTCGCTGACTTTCTTTGATAATAAATTAAACTGAATTAATTTCCAGAGTTTCATTTGCATCCCAAGGCCACACGTCCTGCGACAATATCTACATATAAAAATAATGCTAAGTTGAAATCGTTTTTTACGTTACGAAATTAGTTAACGAATAATATTCATGCAATAAGTGCGTGGGGTAGATTTCCTTACTTTTTTTATTAGATCAACACACGAACCGAAGTATTTGTGCCTCCGAGGTCTCGACACTGAGAACAATACTCGCGCCGGCAGGGCTGGAGTCGGTTGCATCAGAAGTAGCCTTTTGGCGGGACTTTTGACATTTACCCGCCCAAGATGGCTGCCAGAGATCAGAGATGGGACGAGCGCAGATGATGAAACTCGCCGTGCGAACGGCAACCAATAACCATTGCCTTTCTCAAAGCATTTAAACGATTAAAATCATTAAATAACATAACTTTTTGTACACAGAGAATTCATTATTCTTATGTCATAATATTTTTTTCGTACTTTCCCGCCGCTCGTTGCTGGGTAATTTCCTCGGACTAAATTTGATTGGCCGATCTTTTGATAATCTGGCAATACTTCACTTACAATATATACATATATTCTTATATAAGTTTTGTCATAACATCGTCGGCGAAATATGCTATTTGCGCTAATCATCGTAATGTTGTTTGGAACAAAAAGTCAAAAGGTCAATTTGTACAAAATAATGTCACTCATTTTACGCATAAAGAATTAGACATGTAAAACTGCATTTCTTATATATCTTCTTTAATATTTTGCCAAAAAAAATCCAATGGTATTGATGGGTTCCTACCTGTCTATGCAAATATCTGTACGAAAGAAAATAAATTATACTGCATATTAAACATTTAGATATATATTACAGTGCATTCAAATCATTAATAATAAGTTTTAATGTGTGAGTGCCTAAATGCGAATTAAATATACACACACATTTTGTTTGTGGTAGTGAGGGTGCGGATCGGTGGAACCACTGTGGAGTGCACTCATACACGTATCAGTGTGTTTCCGACCGCGGAGGAGGTAGCATGCCAGTTTTGTGTTGTATAGGGCAGTTTGCATATTTTTTAATAATTAATTTTTACCATTTTTTATTTATTTATTAATGATAACAGTGCACCCACCTACAACATGATTCGTACTTTACTTTATTCTTCTTCTTATAATTCATTTTCAAGTATTCGATGAATTTTTTGCTTCATTTTCAGCTTCTTCTCGTCTAAACGTTTTTGTCGTTTATTTACAGCCATTGATAGATAATCGTATTAACATTAACATAAGACTGTGCCTTTGGCCAATTATAAAATAAGCAAACGTAAAATAACCACGAAAAACAACTAATATTAAAAAAATTATATATGTATACAGGATTATTTGGAAAACATTAATAACCTCGCATTCCCATATTCCTGCCATGATTATGAGTCGAAAATTTTCAAGTTTGCATTTTTTTTCAATATTTCTGACTTACTTTTTGTGAAACTTTGGACTATCATTACAGTAACTTATATCGAATATGAAAAATTCATTCTCTTTAATACAAGTCTAATACAATAATAAAAACCTTCGAATATCAATTGGAATACATTCCAATTGGAATTTCTGCAATGTTTTTATCACTTTATTTAACTTGTATTGAAACGAATGAATTTTTCGTAATCGACATAAATTACTCTAAAGATAGTTCAACGTTTTATAAAAAATAAATCGGGAATATTGAAAAAAATGCAAACTTTTATATTGCATAACTCCAAAGCTATTGGTTATGGCTACTTAAACATTTTCGACATCAAGGTAGGAATATAGTCCTGCGAGGTTATTTATGTTTTCCAAATAACCCTGTACACATATTACAAAAATTGAAAATAGATTTTTTCGGGGTTTTTATCATTTTATTCGACTTGTGTTAAAGCGAATAAATTTTTCATAGTCGATATAAGTTACTGTAATGATAGTTTAACTTTTGGCAAAAAATAAGATAGAAATATTGAAAAAAAAATGCAAAATTTGATTTTGCATATTTCCATAACTATAGATTAGCTCATAGTCGCTTGAACATTTTCGACTCATCATCAAGGCAGAAATCCACCTGTAAAGGTTTTGCCTTATAAATAGATACATAATTATTATTTTAAAAATATAGATTTATCAAAAAATATTTCTTTGTTAGCATCCTGCTACTCATACATAAACCATCTTTATTAAAGGTTTTACACACAAGTTCACATTGTCACGAGACTAGAAACACAAAGAATTACACGTAATCGAGGATTTTACAGCACTCTGGACGTTTTGCGGTGAATTGGAAAATACTGGTAATGTCTGGAATACGCGGGAGCAAATCAGAAACTTCTAGAAAATCGTAAGTATGAAAGTATGCGCAAGACGCGCGACAACAATGGTTTTTTGTGACAGTTCAACGATTCCACAGAAAACAAGCGACCAGTGTCGAGCGAAATACATTGCGAGAGCACCTACCGAGGGTTCAATTGTGAATAAGTGCGACCACAGATGTGTGAATATTCTGAAAAAACAAATAGAAAGTGTTCCACACATTAATGATTAGTGCGAAATTATTGTGAAATTAAGAACAACGCTCCAATTAAATCGTGTCCAGTGATCTTGGTGATTAATAAATAAAACTTTGAATAATTGCAAATGCTTCATTTATATCCCACTGCCGTGATCCCGTGACAATAATATCATACCATCCCTGCTTAGAATACATTGTTATTACATAGTTCTTCTACTTTGGTGTCTACAAAGATAATAAACACGGGTAATAATGCTTCAAACGAAATATTTCAAAGTTAAACGTATTTAATGTTTTAGGAGAACCTCCTATAAAGCATTATCTTTGTTAAAAAAAATAATTAACTCATAAATTCAAATTATATATTTTCTTATAATGAATTGTTAAATAATAATAACATTATTAAGGTAATTAATTAATTAACTGTCAACTCTGATGTATGGAAGTGAAGCCTGGAATTGGCAAAAAGGGAATGAAAGTAGACTGAATGCGGTGGAAATGTGACCCTAAGGCGCTTGTGTGGAAAATCTTTGGTCGATAGAGTGAGAAATGAATAAATTAAAAATGAATGTAATGATGGCTGTAGTGTGGTAGATAGAATAAAGAAAGGAGTGCTGAGATGGTTTGGTCAAGTAGAACGTATGAGCGAGGAAAGGAAAATATATAGGGCAAGTGTTGAAGGTAACAGGAATAGAGGTCGACCACGAAAGACCTGGCATGATTAAATTCTACAAGTATTGGAGGATGGCCCTGTTAAAAGCCTCAATAACCGTAGAACTTGCATGAAAAGATGTATGAATGTAGCCGAAGCAAAAGTAATGTGCCAAGATAGAGGAATATGGCCTTCTATCCTCTCTGCCTACACCTGCGGGAAAACGGCGTGATGGTTAGTTAGTTAGTTAATACATTGGGTGTAAAAAAACTGCATTATATTTTTGTACGACAATTTGACAAGGCAGCCGATTGGGAATGTAACTAAAGGCGGTCGCTTAGCATGTGAGAGATGTCGGAACCGATTCCCGGCGCCTCGAAAAACTTTTTAAATAAATAATAAAATAAAACGCCAAATACATTAGTCAAAATATTGCAAAATAAGCCAACGCGCTATTTGTACATAAAGTAGTTTGGTAGGCAAACTTTACTTGGCGAGTCTCTAAAAAAATATCACAAGGTCACGCTAGACATAATAAAAAAACGTTTAAAAATATTGTTCTCACATTGATCACATTACATTGAAGAATCAAAAATTAATATATTTATTACCAAGTCAAGTTTATTATACGTATAATAAAATGTACATCATTAATATTGGTGTGATGTGATGGCGAGAATGTTCACGAACAAGGTGAGTTTACCGACTTGGTTTAATAATAATCACATATGCATAATATTGATTCTATGAATAATTAATTACATTTACCGCCAACATAATCTTAAAATGTACACAACTGTATTTAATAATTAGTATTATTTACTCCCCTCCCCCCATTCCTAAATCAATTTTCCAGTCCTAATCGCTGGTGTAGAATAAAAATAAATATTTTAAAAGTAACAATATAAAAGTAGTTATGCATGCAGAACAAAAAAAAACAATAATAAATTCATTTAAAGTAACAAACCAACATAATATTATACAAATTTATTAGACAGTTCATAGATATTACCATAGATTAAAGAGTTATATACATAAATGTTGCTTAATCCCAAATGCCTATGCGAACTCTGTCGGCGAAATTTAACATGTAAGTAGGTAGGTAGGTACGTAATAAAAAAATAGTAATATTTTTAATGGAAATTCATTTTTTTATGACACATACATACACACATTTCAGTGAATTATATTACTCACAAAAAAATCTAATTCCGAAATATATCTTATTATATCTGTTGCATTGTACAAAATTAGATCTATCTATACGATCCTATGCCATTTGATCGATCTAAACCAAATTTTTATAGTAGCTCATAAACGAAAATATTTCATATTACGCAGACAGAAACAAAAAACATATTAGGTTAGGTTAGGTAAGGCTTAACAAAAGTACACTGTGCGTTCAGCACAATTACATTAATATTCTAGGGCCGCCATATATACTGCACTTTTACTTAATAGGACAGAATTATCAAGGTCATATTTTTGGTTAATTGATTTGATTGGCCATTTTTTAAACATATTGCGGAAGATTAAGTCACGATTATCAATTCAGTAATTTATTTAAAACTCTTTCATAAAAAAAATCAAAATTTTGTTTGTTCTCATTATTTCGTCTGATCTAATGTCACGTGAACCTTTTGTCCGTGGACCTTATATCGCGGAACCCTAACTAACACCGGCAAGGCAGAGAATGGTGAATTTTTGGGACACCCCCAAGTCAAAATAATATCATGATAAAATACGATGCTAAAAAGAATTACGCACTCCTATGTCACTTGTTACAACACTATCGAAGAATCGGCCTAGTGATCCACAGCATCGGGATGCGTCTGAAACATTCTAGAAATATCTAGAAAAGCCTAGATGCGACTAGAACGTTCTCCCTAAATACTAGAAAAATCTATGAGATTCAATACCAGCATTTTCAGATATAAATACGGTCGGCCGCGACGCGGGAGTTGTTGAGTTGAGTTGCGTTTGACAGGCGAAAACAGAGCGAAGTCGGCTGCAAGCCGCGAGGCCAGGATGGCCAGCTGTGCGATAATCCAAGCGATAAATGAACTAATAATCGAAGTACTTATCTAATTGGCGAAAAAATAAGCGATTAAATATTGCGAGGAGAATCGGATGAATGTTCTAGCGAATGTTAAATAAAATGTATCCAGCGATAAGAAAGTGTTTATTTACGAGTGATATATTACGAAGTAGTGTGATTCAAGGAATAGCGTAAAGTTTAAGTGACTTTGTCCATTTAATAGTTAATTATTAGCAATTTATTAAACAGTAATTAATAAATCGCTAATAAATTTCCAGTGTTTTCATTAATTCCTACCACGACACGTGACAAAAATATCATGGTAAGTTATATTGTACTTATCTACAATGTATTACATATATATTTATAATACGTACCTATTAGTCAAGGTTCACTCATATCATATTTTGAAACATAAAAGATTAATTATTTATATAAATGCCACAATAGATAGTTTCACCCACTTCTGTGTTGGCGAAGCGATACCATCAATTTCCTCCCTATTTCATTGGCATTAAATTTAAACAATGAAATATGATCATTTTTATTACGTTAATGTGAATCGAGCTTCTTTTCGTGGCGGACGATCTATAAAAAAAATATTAAAAGCCTCGCATGCTTGGATTACAACATGCAACATGAAATATAAGTTATCATATCGCATTACCATCAGCATTGTTTTTATGATAATTACATGTTATTTAAGTAGATTCAGTAAAAAAATATGCTCAAATTGTTTTAAAATTATATCACTAGATGATGATATCTAAATAACATTATTTTAATTCGTTATTAATTGATAAAATATATAAAGTACATAACGTATTCTGTAAAGCAGCTTTATTAAATTTTCTTGTAAATATTTTTAAGAAGATGATTTTTTTAAATATTTTCATA
This sequence comes from Agrypnia vestita, assembly GCA_016648135.1. Classification (NCBI taxonomy): domain Eukaryota; kingdom Metazoa; phylum Arthropoda; class Insecta; order Trichoptera; family Phryganeidae; genus Agrypnia; species Agrypnia vestita. The sequence goes on from JADDOH010004647.1 coordinate 52,281, forward strand.
GGATTTATTGTTTATTATACTGAGATTATGTTTTTATAAAAGCAGGGCCTGCCTGGAAAAATGCGGGATAGGCAGCAAAATTTTGAATATGGGGCCTTCTTGTTTATTTATTACCAGAATAATTTCAAGTACCCATATTAAAAATGGTATTATATATTTCACAAAAAAATTGCCATTTGCAAGACATTGATCACTGAATATTGTGGTTAAAGAGTTCCAATACATTGTAATAAAAATATGTTCATCAAATTTCTTATAAATGCTTACCACAAGCGTTAACTACAATGTAACTATACACCATAACCCACAAATAATACTTTGAATACTACAATGAGTACCATAATGCATTGACAAGGGGATTTGAAATATACTACGGTGTTCAAATAATAATCTTTCATTTTTCATTCCAAAGCACGGGAAGTATCTTTTGATGTATTTGTGGCATTTAAGTGCACGAGGGAATTTTTTACCGACCACAGAAATCATTAGTCTATGGCTGTAAGCCTCTAAGTAAAGAAGTCTAAGTAATTTAGTGCCTGTCGGATTATCAATTTTTGTGACACGATGAAACGACTTGAATTTTGCCAAAAGTTTAGTGATACCCGAGTGGAAACCATAAACTCCTACAGGCATTTTTTGTCCATAGTTTTGCAAAAAATAAGTCAGAAATATTGAAAAAAAAATGCAAATTTTGACATCGCATATCTCCTTAACAATAGATATTAAGTCATGGTTGTTGGAACACTTTCGACTCATAATCAAGTCAAAAATCTACCTGCAAAGTATTGTGGACTAGTTCTGTTACACCCTGTATATATACTTATATGGCGGACCAGGTCTTGCACACTCAACTTGGCTACGCTGGAATAAAAATCATTATTAGTATTGTGTGTATGAATAAATTTATTTTATATTATTTTAACACACTAAGTATGTAGGTATATGTAAAAATACAGTTTACGAGTATGTTTATCTGTACATGTTGAAATGCAAAATTAAAGGATCTATATAATTCATATATGAAAGCATGACACATGTTAATGCAGAAATATATGGGAACACAGAAACTTTATTTGTTAGGCGCGAACGTAGCTTTTACACCGGTGTCAGGCCGACCTCGCATATTATAACTGGAAATTAGTACTGATAATGAGGAAAATCTTAGACGTATACTTCATAGAATCCTTGTGAAAAATCATGTGCCGGTACTCATGTCTATATGTAAGGATGTATTTAACTTCTTAATATTTTTAGGATTTATTTCTGAAGTTTGTTTGCATTCGTTTTTAAAAATAATCAAGATATCAATAATAGTCTTTATTTATATGCATTGTTGAATTTTAGATGGAAGATATAAATATTTTAAGATTCCTGCGGTTTTATGTAAGACACCTTGAATTGACTTTTTTCCAGACTTGTATCACTTCGGAGGCAGTTCGGGTCGTGAAGGCAGAGAATGAAGCGGTCGACCTTCGTGTGACTTCTTCACCGCCGCTACAAACAACTAATCAGCTAGAAATTTCATCTACCTCACCAAAAAGGTAAAAGAAGCTCAACGAAAAAGAAAATCGAAAGTGCCCACGATTGTCAATTTTATGCACAACGCGAATACTTGCAATAATATTTTCGGTTTAAAGAGCGCAATAATATCATCGTATAAAATGGTACATTCGTTTGTAATATCGACGCGGGATTATTGCATAAGATCGTATCTCTTATCTCGGACGTATTGAATATTGTTACTTATCACAGCGCGCTTAAGCCTCAAAATACGTTAAACAAAAATTGGTCTCCGAGGCTTAAATATAATAATCATCAATTACTATAAATTTAGACGGATTACGTAAGATTGAAGGTTTATTTATTCGTTTAAAAACGGGCTTCAAGTTGGGTTCTCTTAAATTATTTAAAAAGGGGTCACCAAAAGATGTCACCTTTCATTCATTATATGATCATAATATGTAAATATTTTCTATATTTTTTTAAGCTCTCCAAAAAACATGGCCGAGTGTTCGATCAAAGATTTAAATAAATATCATTAATCGAATATTCGACCGGTGTAATTTCTTACTAAACCACTTGGAAAATAATTATGGGAACTGGTTGTTGAGAGTGAGTTAATTGTTAAAGTGAGTGTTTAAAATTATCTTCGGTAATGTTGTTTCTTCTTAAGTTAATTAACCTTTAACCCGGAATGCGAAATCGATAATAATAGGTTATGGGAATGAGATATCTGGATTCACTTGATATTTTGTAACAGACATGGAATGTGCTTTAGTTCATTTTTTTGGTAATCATTACCGAGAAGTTTTATAATAGGGTTAAGCATTTCGCACCCTGCGTGTAAGGGTGTGGACCCGCTGCCCTCGAGACATGGTGAGAATAGCAGTCATGGTCGATGCACATATTTATAATTCAATTGATTCACCCTTCCTCTACATAAATTGTAATAAAACAATATTATAGAAACGACATCAGTAGTGAATGCAAAAGGCAGCAACTGACTAATGTCCTCGTTTTGATTTATTGATCTAGGATCGTATAAAACTTTAATATATTTTCCCTACAAGGATTATCATAACTCTTGTCATGAGCTTTTAATATTCTATTCATTAAACATCGTTATTGCTATACTATACTCTTTCATAGCGACGTGTATTCAGACCTAGAAAGAAGTTACACTTAAATAGAATTTCTAAGAAAGAAATCGTAATAAAATATGTACTTAGTTATATTATTTTTAGCAATTATTATCATTCTACTTAAATTTCACACAACATAATATTCTGTCAGATAAATATTTAATTTCACTTTTTTCTCTCACTTAATAGTAGGTATGATTGTTAATTTTTTCTTGTCTTATTTTATTTCCTGTAAAATTAGGTAATAACTTGTAATCTCGAGATATAAAGACAATTTTAAAAAAGGAAGGAAAAGACTTTTCAATAAAATTATAGAAAAAAGTTGTTCTTTGTTAAAAGGGAAAGAAATAGAAATTAAAAAGAACGGTTACGATGGACGTAAAGTTTGACATACTTAATGATATGTTACGATTAAAGTATCCGTATAAATTTAAATAATATTCATTCATCAAGAGCTCGTTAAATTTTATCGATGTATCGATTTCAATCGATGCACGATAATCATAGAAAATTGCCATAATTTATTCTTTAAATTTCAAAGATTTTTAAAATATTTTTTTAAATTTCATTCACAAAAAAAATATTTTTATGACATTTTTTAATCACCTTGGTTAAGGCTGAAAGTCAGTATCAAATCACTGCACGATAATTAGTAACGACTAATTGGTGAAAAGGCGATGAGCAGGCAGCTAATCGAGCGCCTTTTTTGCGTGATAAATAAGACAAGCTTCGATGGTCAATTTTTTCATCGACAACTAACTTTTCCGCGGCCGGGTACTTGGCTTGAGTCTATACTTACGATTTCGAATGAATATATAGATCATACTTCAGATCAAAGTTTCCATGAGACATTTTTTAAATATAATACATAAATTCTTATCTTTGATAAGAGACAAAAATATCAAAAGAAAAAATGTAACCTAATATACTGATTATAGGTACAATAAATTGAAAAGGGGTATGTATACCTTTATATAAATAAAATTAAAAAATAATGAAATTTTGGTTGAAATTCCTCAAGTCAATAATTTGGGCGTAATCTTTGATACTAACTTTTTTTTTGTAGAAAAGCATGACAGTAATCAAGTATGCAAAAAAAACCTTTATTTTAGGTATATACAATATGTCGCAAATTAATAATAGTTACATAATATGAGTTGAAAAATGTTGGATTCGTGGTCTCATGCGCCACATATTTCATATTTTAAACGTGTTATGACGCTCTTGTGAGAAATCAACCTGAGTGTTATATATAATAGACTCTTATAATATACACATATAATACAATTGAGAGAATCTAATATTAAATTAACTCGTTAAACTAACTTTATTGGATAAAAGAATTCTGATTTTGGTTCTCACACCAAAATGTATGATACATTCAACAATGAAACGAAAAAATTAACTATTACATTCGTTTACCTCTGCTCAAGCTCCATAAGCTTGGCAATACGTAGGATGAATTTACAGAGATATTTTATAATGACTTGAGAGAAATTTGCTATCGATTTTGAAATATTGTAGATTATATATATGTTGTAACAAATGCGTTTTATTTCCTAATTAAAAATTGATTAATGGTACTTCTTATCGTAAAAATAAATAAATAAATTCTCAAGAAGACAGCTGCCAACTTCAAATCTTGCCAAGAGGTTCAAGGCCGGCGGAAAATCGCTGATGATGCAGAGATGCTGAACGCCGATCTCATGATGCAACTATCTCTTTGCGTGACAACCGCAACCTGCTTAACACCGCCAAAGGTCACCCTTGCGACTTTGGTGTGTCTTCAGACGTGATGAACAAAAATTCCGACAACGGAATGGCAGCATTTTATTAAGTACATTTCTTTTAAGTATTATTAAGCGAAGCCGCAGGTATATTCAACATCTGATTGATATTGCCTTTCTATGATACCCGTAGAAATTCGACTACTTATGTCATGAATTTACAACAAATTCTTCTGGTTTCTTGGGTATATTTCAGGGTCCGTTATCAGAACAGTAGGGTCCGTCAGTTCTGATGGAGGGCCCTGCAATGAAGTTCTAAACGTCGGCCAGAAAGGTCAAAGAAACACGGAAATATACCCCAGAAAATATAAATACCTAAAAACATTTTAGACAACTGATTGGTAGTTGATTGGTACTTGGATTGAATTTGACTATGTTTGTTGGTACAACCTCAAATGGTTACGTTCGGCCAGTGTTTTAGCAATATTATATTGTAATAAAAACACAAACAATAGTATTTGGACGTTTCTAGTCAAGTACCTAAATAGAATAAATATTTGGTCAAAAAGTGTCTTATTTTGTGATATTTTTGTTTTTTTCTCTATACAGAAAATTAAAATTAATTATATCTCTCAAAATATCATAATAGATCATGTTGAAAACAATTGAATATCGCATTGTCATAGGAAATACACAAATGCTGAAAGTTTCAGATCGCTCAATATTTCGCTTTATATTTCAATTATTAAATTTGGAGACAAATGAAGCTAAATATAAGAGTGTAATAAAAAGGGACGCATTCTACCACTACATCAGACTTATTTTACTTTTATTAAATACGCGCGTCCCTCAGAAGCTCTCCTTTATTGTGCGTTCCCTGCTTTCCGGGCTTTCACGTTGTCTTGATAATGCGAAAAACTGATAATGTCTGTTAGTTACCCTACAATATGTAATGATACATGATTTATTTTCGATTTAAATCTAATAATCTCAATAGGATATCCCTAATATTTTCTGACATTGTCAATACTGTATGTTTTAATACTTATAGCTACCACACCACCCACACGATCATGCAATGCTCTTGACAAGTCAACGGGCCTGGTTTGCAACATTCCAAGGTGGGAAGATACCTCACGGATATGACATTGCATTTAAAACAATTGAAACCATCCTTTCAAATGCTTCTCTGTTCTTATTATATACCAAAAGGTTAATCTGAAATCTAAATTCACGCAAAATCACCCTGACCTATCACGTATCGCTGGATCCGTACACCAAAACTATTATTATTTAAAATATATTTTTTAAAGTTTACGGTTTATGTAGGGCTCGTGTCAGCTATATTTTTCTTCGATGTTCGTGTATCTGTTAATGTCGGAAGATCTCTCCGATCTGATCTTCGCTATGATGCCATTCTTATTTTCACTTATGACTGGGTCACAAAACTTTACATAGTCTAGCTGGCCTCAAATTGTACATTTACACAAACTTATTTCAATCAAGCTATGTTTATACGGGAAAGTAGGTATGGAAGTCTTTTTGGGTAATCATAGGGCTTACGACCTATCATACCTACGACTGGCTTAAGCGATCACTTTATACAATGTAACATGTTAGACTACCATTATTTATATATCAATCTTTTGGAAGTTGTATGTATGTTTAATTTGCGCACTTTGTTTTATATTGTGTGAGTAGTATTTTACTATCGCCGGTGGTTAAAATTTATCATCCCCATAAACCAGTATAGATGTCACCGTTAGTAATGAGATATCTTGATTATTTTGATTAATGATGTGCCCTTGTGGATAAATTCCAGAATTGTGTTAAAAATTTTGAGCATTTTCAAAATATTATGAAACTTATTTTATACATGAAGAATATGTTGCTGGTTCTTTGATTGTGAACTTTTTTCAACTAATTAGGTACATCATCATTCTCAAACTGAACAACTTCCTTGATCTTCGTGAACCTGGCCCACTTTTTTTTATATATTCCTCCACTTTTCTTAACGACTTGCAGATCTAAAATCTGTCGCCAAAAAAATGTCTGTTGCTTTTTGAACTTACAAAATCAAACTGACGGACAATCTTCCTCCTTGTTTCCATCCTTCGATTTAACATGAAACACCTTACGTGCTATTGTTCTTTGATAAATAAGAAATATATTATTGTGTGAGTAGCTTTTAGGTGTAGTGGTTATGACCCTCACCTAGAAATCCAGTGGTCGGTGGTATAAGCACTATTCCAGGATACCAGCAAGTTAGTCCTATTTTGCGATACGTATTCCGTGCCACATCGCTATTTTTTTACTAATAATTTATTTTTTTTAAATCACACATTACATAAACAATTAATAAAATGCAATATTAGGATAAAAAATGTTTTTAAAGTAGGAGCGCAATTCGAAATTCAATTCTTTGGTACATAATAAAAAATAAGAAGTAATTGTTGTATAATGCATTATTTAATCAACTAAAGGTATTCAAAGTAATTAATTGATAAAATGACTCCGTAATGCAATAACCAAAACGAAGGTCAACTAATTTGCATAAAATATAAATAATGAATGGTTAAATGGGGTCAATCCAATGTCAGTAAATGTTATAAGTAAAATACACACACATATATATTGAGCATACTGGGAAAAATGGACAAGTAAAATCATCGTGATTTTGAGCTTTTTTGACCAAGTCGTTGTACTTGAAAATATATTTTACTTTAAAAAATTAGCAAAATTTAAATTTGCATATTGATCAAATCAATCTATGAACAAGTCATACGCAGAATCATATTATTGTCTAAAGAGAATGTTATTTATGTTATATAACCGCTAAAAATTACTTTTTTGTCTACCGGTTTCAGGACGTAACCCGTCTCTTCATCAGGACAACCACTACACCAGCATGTAAATATCACTACACACCACACCCACATTATTATTTACACACCAACTCCTTCATAAAATACTCTCCACATGTGTATTACTCTAACTAAAGGCATTCATATAACAGTGCATGTTAACAAAAAAAAAACTTTTCGACTTAGTCACTTTTCCCAGTATGTTCGCTGATGTATGTGTGTACGTTATACCTACACTATCATAATATATCAGCGAGAAGATGCAATATTTGTACATGTGCATTTATAGAATGACGTAATCCCCGTAAAGTAGGTGTGGGAACCTTCAAAAAAAAATTTTCATTGTGTTATTAAATTAATTTTGACATTAATGTATGTAAAAATATTTATTAGAATAAAAACGCACTTCATTGTTAATATTCAGTATTGACGTTAAAATAAATTAGATGAATCAAACAGAAAAAAATCTATTTATCGCAGTTTCCCGGATCCCGGTAGCAACAGAATATTTTTTCTGTGGATAGATTTTCTGTGTACTTCTTATATTACCATTTGTATTTGACTTTAGAAAGGAAGAATTATTAATTTTTATTGAACATTTGAGTGCTGCGGATATCAGATCAGGAATCAGAAGTTCATATATCACCGAGATTGAAGATTGAATAATTTACAAATCGAGGTGCGCCCGCCTTACCAGTATTTCGTATTTGCTTGAGGCATAAATAAGCCTTGAGTATTCTTCTTTTTAATGTTTTAGCGAGATTAATATAGGATAAAATAAAATACAGAAAAACCCTCAATTCCAAGAATATTTAACATTCAGTCATATTAAAGTTTTATACCTTCGCCAACCATTATAATGACTAATAACAACAAAAATAAAAAATAAAGAAAGTTTAGTTAACGATTATTTATTCAAAGAAATGACTACAGAATGGTAATATAATATATGAACATATTATATAAATATAATTTTAATGACTCCTCTGGTTTGTGTCTTCTGGGGTATTATGCCGTGTTTTGACGACCTTTCTGACCGACGTTTCGGATCCCATTTCAGGGTCCAGCATACGGGCTGATGTGTCAAACACGGCATAATACTCCAAAAGGCATAAACCAGAAGATTATGAGTGGCCGTGAAAACCTAAGAACATTTATAATATGATATAATAATTTCAATATAATTCATTATAAGTGTAATATTTTTTTAATTTTTAACACTACAGTCGCCCTATGAGGACCAATTGATGTAGCGAAACACATCCCAAAAATACCCATGCTTGAGAAAATCACACAGATTTGTGACCTTACCAGGTATCCAACCCGAAATCCCAGGTATGACAATTCAGTGTCATGCCCACTGGATTAAGGATGTAATTTTTATGTATTATGAATGTTTTTACAATGTCTTATTTTTATTTTTATTATACGTAAGTACCTATGTACTTGTGTTTGATTTTCTTTTTTGAATTACGAATACCTTTATATTTATTTTATTTTAAAAAGAAAGACGTTTATCTATACCTATAAAACTCAATGTCTGTCTGTCTGTCTGTCTGTTCTCTATACAAATCCACACCGTTTGTAACATAGGCGGGTAACATAGGCAACATTCCCCTCTATTCTCATACCCCTTCCCCTCCCCCTGACATATTTTCGATGCAAATCTATACCGTTCGAATCAAACCTTTGTTCCCCCCACAAATTTATTTTCAACTTAATCCTTTACCCGTGCAACGCCGGGTATGAACAGCTTGTAGTACATAAATTAAATGCAAGTCAAACAAATGGTTATGTCGACTCTCCAATGAAGAGTGTCTGCGGTCTGCACTTGTAATAAAAAGAAATGCACATTAGAAAAATATAAATACAAAAAAAACACACAAATCAAACAGTAAAAGAGGCGTTGCCAGCGATGAAAAAAATTGCGGCACTGCATACTGATGCAAAAACAAGTTGCGGTCAATATACAAAAACCGGAAGTTTCGGTATATACTAGGAACGGCTAATGGAAGGTAAAGTTGTTTAAAAAATCGTTAAATACATCCACACCATCCACATCTGATACTGATACTGATAGCCTATGACACAGCTGATATATAACTTTTCACACTTTTACATATATAGCGGATTGAATTTTATATATGCGTCCGCTAATCAATATTTATTACCAGATGCCATATTACGACAAAAAGAATCAAGAAATAATAGGAATAATTTAACAACAACAAAATAATATGATTTTAAAAATTAATTTTATATTAAAATTATTTTTGATTATTAATATTTTATATAATCAATGTACCCAGACATCAAAGCCTTAACCCTCGATCACATCCCAAGCGAGAATATTGACTCTCTGCCATTGGGGTCACTCGTGGTCTCAGTTAGGCTCTTATGTCATAAGTCTATGACATAAGAACCTTACCTAGAAGCTTATTGAGAACGAATGTTGAATATGAAGTATGCAGAATATATAAACACACATATAAACACTTATGTCTGCACGTCTTAAAGGTAATAGGCATTTATAATGCTAGCACCAATTATAAGAAGATCTAAAACGTCATTTGTATATAAAATTATACTATAAATGAACATTTCTACGTAAGATAGGTTACGTAATTACTATACTTGTTTGACACTGCTTTGAAGACTGATTATATTCTTTGAAAATAAATTTCGATTTGAGTTAAAGCACTAAAATAAAATTTAAATATTCGGTAATGATCTGAGAAACTAAAAACAGAATGATGATACAGATGCGAAAAGAAGAAGCCCTTAAAAAATGTAAATCCGAAAATTGCAATCTTGAAACATCAAGAAAAATATCAGATCCCATTATTTGAGGTTAGGTATTAATAGTACAAGTAGAAAAGGTTTTGGAAGATGGAGGACATCCTGGGAGAAAAATCTAAAACGATAGCTCGGGAAGTCCACAGCCTCTTAAGAAGAATTATTTAGGGAATACACGGTGATTAGAAAGGAAAAAATGATAAAATGGGAAAATATGCAATACAGGATTTTTTGAAATACAATTTTATCTGGTTATTAATTATGTTTGACTTAATATCTATATACTTACACTTTTTCTGATTTCAAAAATTTCTAAATAGTTAATCTGTGAAACCTTAACCTGTATGTAATATTTTTAAGCCTGCATTCAAATCAAGTGTTTGGTCATATTATATGTGTTTTGCAATTTTCATGTATTGAATATTGCTTTTTAAAGCTCTGATACGTTCTTTACTCTTATTTAAAAGTTTATAAATACCAAATTTCTTGCTATCTTTGTTACTAAGAATATATTTTTTCAATTTGTTTTCAATTGTATTGTACAATTCAATTGTACAAGACGAAATATAAATGTAAGATGTATATTTTTACTTTTTATTAGATAAATTATTTATTAATTTAGTAGAACAACCATTAAGTGTTATTTGTTTTATAAAGTTAATTCAGAAATGTAATTAAGATCATAAAAATAATCATATTCAATCTATTTCATATAGTGAAAAGCCGGGAGCTTTTGAAAAAGGGGATGAATCATTGAATAATGAATAACAAAATCACTTGGTATCATTATTTTATTTTAATAATGTTTAATATTTCAGCATGATCCGTTTTATTTTTCTTTTCTCTTCATTATTTATTAAATTTAATATTTATATCAATATTATACTGATTCATGTCGATTTCTTTGTCAATGTGAAATATATTAGGATATACGATAATTTTTATAAATTTTTCGTCTACTTGATTTACCTAACCGTTTGTAATTTTAAAAATTTTAATTTTAAAATAATAATTTTGGATGGATAATACAAAAAAAACAATGATAAAATTAAATAATCAAAGAATTTAATTTATTTACTCTAAAGTTAGGTTTAATTTATTTTTATAATTTGAAGGTTAGGCAATAATAATACAATCACAGTATAACAATAACACTATAAGTAATACGAAGTTATTTTGAATCAAACTGCAACAAAGTTTATAAATAATCGTTGCCGTAAAAAGTAAAAAACGCAGCGGAGCCTTTCTAAGAACAAAATAATTAAATCATTCGACAGCGAAAGTGTACTTATACCTTTACATATATACAACAAGAGATTACAGAATCCAGTACTTCTCAATATCGGGAGAAAATTGTGCAATAATACTCATAATAATTGTAATAATGACAGATAGAAAACTTTGAAATTTCCTGTATTTATTTTTGACGTAACCATGTCTGGTGATGGTCCGACACTTATGCGGAAGAGCTGTCAGCAGTCAACAAATACTCGAATCAAAAAAATGAATAATTCACCGTTAAGCCTCACGTGGCACCTTAAATTAAACCGGGCCTTGAATAATGTACCAAGGTGATAAGAATCATCTGTGGATTTCTATAGTGCGGATATGACAATCATTATTAATTTTGACTATTATGCTTCGATCTCGTCTCAATGTGAGGCCATTTAAAAATTAATTTGTCTCAGCGCCATGTTGAATGTTTATTAAATACGATACAATGAAAAGTTTAACGCTTCTGTACTCTTCTACTACTCTTCTTCTACTCAGGACGCAGTACGAGTTTGTATTCACTTAAAAGAGAAAACAATGTCTTTAGATGGTACTACGGAAAGAGAAGAGCAACTATTTATTGTTTGGACACGGTGGTACTAAATTTATGTGCAACTAGTTATTAATATATGATTTATAAAATATAAATTGAAAGGTTTCTACGAAAAAATGTATTATTTAAATTACAGTAAAGATTTCAAATTTTCTGACGGTAAAAAATAAAAGGGAATTGAGATATTATGTACATTAAACATTTAAAATCAAATGCGCTTTACCTGTTGTAAGATGTATTTAATGAATATTTGGAATGTCATATAAATCATCCTTCACTTTTCCAATATGAAACATTATGTATTCTGAAACCTGATTGATAACCAAACGATACCAACAAAAGTTTAAAAAGCGTTATTTTTAAGATATATATATTGATAATGAAACTTTGGAATGGTTGATTTTCTCACCTTCGATAAAATTTCCTAGAATAATTATTTTCTCGAGCATTAATAAATGCGCATAATGCCATAAAAAATAAGGATATATCAAAGTAAAATTTCCTGATACTAGTTATACATACATTTAGGTATTGTGATTTATATCGCTTTCAAAAGCGACATTTAGTTGCAATAATTCTATCCTCAAGGAAAGAATTACTGCAGCTAAATACAGGCCTATTCCTTCCAAAATCATCTTTCCAAATCATTATTAAAAAGAAAGACAGAGATACCATCGTAGTGTAAAAAACAAAGGGAGTAATATCCACTTCAACCAATAAACCCCCAAAAATGTATCACGTGACAAGATGGCGGCACTAAAGTTTGAGTTGTTGTCGATATTAGACAGAAACATTCTAGAAAAGACAGCAATATCTAATTATGTATATAGTAAAAGCAACAATTTCCACTATTTGGTAGCAAACAGAAATATCAATATTTTAAAGTTAAATATTTATTTATACACGTATACAAAAGGAAAACTATGATGGCAATTATTTTTAATAACTTATTTCCATTAACATATACTTTTTACACATTTCAGAGAATTTTTTTTGATTAGTGAGAGCTTTTTTGGATATATCTCAGAAGCATCTCAGCGGGATATTACTGCCTTTGCTTTATACCCCTCGTATAGTATACTTAGTAACATATCTGCTATTGGACTGTCGATAGATGTAACTTATAAGAATGTGTTTTTAATTGCCCCTCCGACAAATTTGTGTGAAAATTCCATGAAATTTCAGCACAATCAACATAAATATTTTTTAAGTATGTTGATAGTATTTGAAAGTGGTAAAAATTTGTAAGTAAAACTATTTTTATATGAAAGACGAACACTTTCTTGCTATTTCTTCAATGTGGTACCAAATAAAAACCAAATTTTATTGAAAATTAAATAAAGAAGAGATTTTTCAAAATATTTGTGTTAAGTATAATTGACTATTTATGTAAGTACAATTATACATTATCATATATATTGCATAATTAAACAGTGTTTTAAATGAATAAAATTCCATAATTTAACGGCATTTAAGTAATTTAAGCAAAATTAATTATAAAATTCCGCCAAATATATTTTGTGAAACGAATAATATGTTTACAACACTGTAAAAATGTGGTTCAAGAAATACACAGAGCGAATAGATATGCACATCTAATTTTTAACCACCATGTGCATGTTCTCATTCTATTCCTGCTACAAATTAATGGTTAAAAATTGCAGTTGGAAAACTCCGTTCCGTAAAATACATTAGGCTAGTGGCTAGTGACTAGTGACTAGTGCAGTGCAATTACCCGTGCATTACTTTCACCTTTCTCCGCCAGTGCACCTTAACCTGTTAGAACATTGAACCACTCAAACTACAGCTTCTTCCCCATAACATTTACTTAGAACATGTACTCGTATAGTATATAAATATGTATTTACAAATTTATCATCGGACAGATACGGATCTACCTGATCGGTGGGGAAAGTGGAAATGAAAATTCTGTAGATCTTGTAAATATCATGATGTCCTCCACTGTGTCGGTATTTATTACATTTTCTGCAATATTTTTTCTTATAATCTAGAATTTTCATTAAATTATGACATATTTTATTTAAAAACCAAGTTATATTTATTTCAACACATATAACATATTTATGTATGTTACAACTGCTTATTTGAAAACATGTTGAAACACAGAATTCATGTGAATTTCTTTATTTGTGTGCTATCAGTCATTAATATTGCCTAATTTTTAAATACTCGTGACTAATTACACCTTTTTGTATTAATAATTTCCTACTGTACAGTTGTTCCCGGGCCGCATTAAAGAAAGTTCTCATAGCCACCGTCCGTTGAACGGGTAAGACACAAAAAGAGGAAGAAGATGTTTAAATAAATTTTTGTTTTGTAAATAAAATGTTTCACAATTTAGAAACGTTATCAATTTTTTTTATCTACTTATTTCGTATTTTGTCTTTATTTTAATTTAATTAAAACTTTGTATAGGTACTATGATACAATGTCGTTATTCCATAGAGGCAGGGAGAGAGAATAAAATCCCAAATAGTTGTCTAATACACAAAAAATTTGAAATTGATTATTGTTTTTTAAAAACCGTAAATTTTATATAATTTTAGTAGAGTAGATAATGAAGTTATAAAATGATACGGGTACACTGATATGATTCTCTTGAAGGTTCGTCTAGAAAATTCGTACAGAATTAAGCGCGAATCAAGCTATGGACACATTTAATTTACGTGCAGGAAAGAATGAAACAACCAGTACAAAACTGCTATTACCGACTAATCTCTGAGACAAGGTATCAAAGTCTCATCCGTGGATATACATACCATAAGCACATGGATGTGTAGGATGTTGCCCTGTATAGTAGTACCGTCAGAATATTTATTTTATGATAGCGCGAATAGCACACTATCTAGCAGCAATCTTGTTACTAACCAGTAATTATAAAATATTGTTTTTTTTGTTGCTGCTCAGATTTCACACACAATCACGTCTTTAATAATTTCAAGGATGGATTTAATCACTTCATCCGGAAACGCATGTACCATTATTTCTGTCGACAGCCATTTGTGTACATCTGTCTAAAATGATTTGAAAGCAGGTCCACATAAAATAGTACAAAAAAACAGCCTTTGGAGAAATTTCACACCAAAATCGATTCCACGCACATACAGTGATGGAAATGATAGATCAGTCTTTAATGTCTGTGGTGATATGGAAAAGAAGGACAAGTATCAAAAAATGTAAAATGGAGTTAAATATGCCAACTGATAGAGAAAAAAATAGCTATCGATTGGCTTATTTAACTTCATTTCACATTTTGAACACTTAACATGAACCATATCAATATAGATATATTATGCAATTTTATTAAATAAAGTGATATTAGGTAGGTACATGAACAATTTTTTAAAAAACATCTTTTACATGTACCTTCTCAAAAGTAAAAAATAAAATTTCGACAAAAATATTTTGCCTCGTCCTCAAAATAAAAGGTGGGCACTAACGATAGTGATGTAGATGACAGAATTCTATTGTTGGTGGAGGGAAAGCGTCCACGCATATAATAATGCAAAAGTTTGAACGAAATCCGTAGTGATGTATTTGAAGCTTGAAATACCTACACATATTTTTCCGTGCACAACTATTTATTATACAATATTCTTAAGTTATTTCCAATTTATTTATATAACTTATCTACACTTGGATTCTAAGTAAGATTTCTAGCTGCCTTGTTCCCTTTATTATTTCCCATACAAAATCTTTCTTAGATGCAGACACGTGCCCGCACGGTGCTTGAATTATAGTAAGTTACATTTATCATGTTCAATAGTGTAAGATACTTATTATTGTTGCGTAGGTATATATTTTCCTATTATTTTTCTTTGTTTGCCTAATTTCCTGGAGTTAGTGGTAGCACTTGTGTGAAATATTATGTTCAAACTGCAATTACGACCAATCTATTGTGTTATAAACCTTGCAGTGTATAACATGGTTTACAATTATTCCACTTACTCGTTATTATTGCGCGCCTATTCCGGAAACTTGATTCGATCCGGATATAAGGCTGTGCGCACATTACCGCGGCATCTTTATCGCGAGTCATCCAATCACCAAGCATATATTATAACAAACTGAATTAAAATATTGTTCCTTAAATTTATGTAGGTATATACTAGTTGTTACCCGTCAAAAATGACGGGTAATAACTAGTATATACGTACATAAATTGTGGTTCGCATCTTTGCTAAGCCCTATTTATAGGCTCTTTTTGGCGGGTCGCGGATATGCAATGGCGGCGACATCCATCCGACATCGTCCTGCGCTAGAGTTCGCGCGGCCTACCTCCAGCCAGTTTAATTTGTTTTTTTAGCTGTGAATTGACGACGGACGGATGGGCGGACGGACGGACGGATTCAATTTTAATTTTCAGACTTGAAGACCTATTTAATCACTTCTTCATTGAGATTTTTTCCCCCTTAAAAAGATGTCCAGATGTTTAAAGAAATGATCATTTCCAGGAGATAAGTGTATGGGGGTTTTTCCTTTATCTTATTCTATCTTGAAGTAATATTATGTTGAATATATTGGCAGTACCAATCCGTCGCTACGCTTTCACTAGTATGTAAGAAGGAATAATCATTAATTCCATGTATAGAAAATTATTGTCAGAATTTTCCTTAGATAGAAAATATCTTGGAGATATACAAGCTCATTTTAAAATCATCTCTAGAACGTAACTTGTGCAACAGTAACCAATGTTATACAATTTATCTATTAATAATAGGCTCACCATATCTAGCGTTTAAATTTTTAACTAAATTCGTATAGTCACAGTACATCATTTAATGGCCCGTTTACACTACAGATTTCACATTTCATAGCTAAAGTTTACACAACAGTGCGCAATACACAGTATGTATGAAAAATACAACATTTCATATGCACCAAGCCATCTAATCTCGTTGAAATATCTAAATGTTTTTGTATTTTTGTAAATATGTAAATATTTATGATTATTACAACACTTTTGATTAATAATCATTGTTTTGTCATGTTTGATGTCACGAAGAAGATAGATATATGTTGATAATGTGTACACAAAAAATTAGGCATCTTTGCCTAATAAATTATTTTCTCAATTTATACAAAATACCGACCTCTATTTAATTTTAATTCATGAGCTGAATTAGAAATATTTCCTGATCTTAATTAAAACAACGTGATTAAATAAGTGATCATACAAGTATTAACGACTTATTATGATGGTCAGCACCGGGTGTCGAGGGGGTAGTGCAGGTAGTACCTACTTTTAATTAGTTATGCAAATAATAATTTCCATTCCTCACCTGGAAATACGCCTCCAATTATAATTGTTACTCAGTCGATAAATCTTTTACACATTGGATAATGTTGCCACTGTATTCGCGTTCTTGCGAAATGTGTACGTTTCGTATGTTACCGATTCAGTTTTTTTGTATTATATTATATAGAATGTATGTAACTAATGTAACACTTTCATTTTTTATAATACAATGATTTCGAAATACGAGTCAAAGACTTTTAATTTGATTTTTTTTTTAATTCGCTCATTTTTTGAGAGCAAGAGTTAACCATTTAAAAACTAGAATTATAGGTATATTTCCTTCCCCTCTCTCTCAAAAACCCATCATCTATAGATCCCACTCCCAATGAAATCATCTTCCTGCAATTCTTTGTATGCGAGACTCACGTTTAGAAGAAGGCTATAAATTTTTCGCCGTATATTTTCGCTAATAGTCTAAATCTGTATGCATTTCAGAAACGGTTTTCTTTTCTTGGCTCCTGTTCCGAAAAGAAATCCATATGATTTTCTGCAATCCATAGTGATTGCGCATTAATAAATTTTGTTTTTATACCAAATTTATATTCGCTTAAATGTTCCTCGCCGCACTAAAATATTTTATCCTTCATGCCAACATTCGTGCCGTTTCACAGTTCGCTTGTCTATTCGCCTGGTTTCTATAGTTCCCTTTTCAGGGGTTTTCGTAGCTGTCAAACTCAAATGAATTTCTGTGCGCGATACGCCGTATTTTTATTGGGAACATTCTCACTCGAACCTTCTTGTAAATACTCGCGCATTCGACTGGCTTCCATATCTTTCTAACACATTCCAAAACGTTGAGATTGTTTCGTAAACTCTCGATTAGCGCAACATCGTGAGCTCGGCACTATTGTACGCAGAGGATAAGGTGGTCGGAATATGTGCACATGATGCGATCAACTTCCTCTATGCGTGTACAGTACAGATAGACCTATGTTAATGTAAATGTAGGCAAAAGGAATTAATGTTCGGTTTATCCACCTTGAATAATAAAAATCTCCCACTATCCAAAAACCTGAAGACGTAAATTTTTTTTTATTTCTCATAGCATAATTATTATCTGTTTTGCAACCATTTCTCTGATAGTAAATTTTGTATGTATTTTATATTTCATTAATGTTTCAGTCGTGGTACCTGATACAGCATAATATTGCACAGTATAATCCCATTTATTCATTTATTTATTAGTATATTTCTATTTAATTTAAATATAAAATTTTAGTTGGACTGTGCCTGTCTCACTGGAAATATCTGTTTTTGAGACAGACAATTTCACGAATGTATAGATTGTACAATGCGAATACCATAAAAAATTGTTGTATTACAAATTCTCCAGCAAGTCTTCTCCGGCCGGTTTCCTCATTACGACTATCGTGATCTCCGGGTTGTGACTGTTGATGTCCTTGCCGATTATATTGTTCATGATTCGAATACATTACTAAGCTTTGAAAAACTTTCTTCAAAATATTTTACAAAATTAAATTTATTATAATTAATAATAATAAATAATAATTCTACAACGTGTCTCGTATTGCGTATTTTAATACATCATCTTATTACGTTTTAATTTAACTTCTTCAACAACTATTGAACTTAACTATAACAATGTATTTTTATTTGATGAAATCAATGTAAAATTTTTGTGTAGGAGAGTATTTGTAGAAAATAATGGATACGCTGTTTGAAATGAGCACATTTTCATCAATTCTATATTATGTTTTATCACCATCAAAAAATTCTATACCTATGTGTCATCACCAACAAAAATAAATATAAAGTCAATTATATAATTTATTTTTGCACTAATGTGATTATTACTTTCCTGTCACGTTACAAGATAATTTGGCTATTAACAATATTGGTCAATTACTAGAGTAAATTTTAACTTATTTTGTTACTTTAAAAATATGGCCTTACCTATATATAAATGTGTCAGTTTCTTGAAAATAAAATTTTTTTTCTACACTGAACGTTCGATCAGCTGTTAAAATTAACGGTATACCAACCAATGCGTGGGCCGTGGTTTAAAGGATGTTCCGCGAAGGTTATTTTAACTGGACATTCCTACACAGTTCAATAGTTCTTTGAGTGATTTATGACTCACCGAACTAAAATTAACACACGGAAATAAGTTTAGGAAATAAGTGATCGTCTGGGAATGAGAGAAAAATTCACCACTTTTTCTCATATCCTCTTTTGCATTTCGTATCACATTTTTGTTTTTACAAAAGTATCAAATTAGAATTTATTTAACAGGTTCCATGTATTATAAATACATTTATCTTCCTTAAATGACATAAAGTAAATTATTTAATCAATTATTTAATTACCAAACCAACGATATTTTATAAAAGAAGAAAATTGCTCCACTTGTGGACTTTAGATGACTGGATGCTCTTGTGGCATATTTTTTTTTCAATAATATTACAAAATAAATTATTGTATTTAATTTAATAAATTTATTGCAGGTTATTACTTAAAATTTATATTTTTAAAAATATTTTATTTTTGGGTAGTTTTTTCCAACCTTTTTTACATTTATTTACATGATATTTTAATAAATTAAAAGAATAAATATTAATATTTTAATACAAATACAAATTAAAACATACCCTTGGTCAATATTCGTGATTTCGCCTATTTAATTAAGACAAAACGTAGGTATATAAGACACAATACTTAGTACCTATTACCTTGATTAAATAACTGAAATCAGGAATTAAAAATAAGTTTTTGTTTTTTTTATTCTTATTTTAAAATAATAATATCCCTTCTTTTAATTTATTGAAGTAAAAAATGGTATCAACTATGTAAAAAGGGTTGAAAAAAACACAAGAAATAAAATATTTTTTAAAAAGTGTATTTTAAATGTGATACAAAATACAAGAGAAGTTGAGATAAAAAGAAGTGAATTTTGCTCATGTTACCAAACGATGGTATTAACATTATTATCAATTTTAAATTTTAAAAATCAAATTCATAAAATGAACAAAAATTCAGTAAATTGTTTTGATAATGAAGTATCTTACCGTAAACGCCACCTTACACTTGTTCATCATCTTGAGCGCCAGCCTCGCTCCTGGGTCTCTTATTTGTTTCCACAGCTTGACTCGCCTGCCCACTGCGCTGGCGTGTTACGCTCTGAAAAGAAAGGAAATATTGGTAAAAACGACGGTGACAAAAAATGTGTTGTACGGCAAATCTGTGTCGAACATAGCGATGACGGTTCTGGAATCGAGTTCAATAAATTTTATATTATTCAAATACTTGGAATACGTTACAAATTTTCAACAACAAGAACAAAATATTTTGAATATATAAAACTGGTCTAAAAAGGAGTTAAAAAATTGAAATAATTTTCAGGCGTATTCTAGTATAATGTTAATAATTGTCATTTACATATAAAATGGATATTGCTTTAAAAACTCCAAATCAAAAATATATATCTCATTACCAACGGCGACATCTGTAGTTTATGGGAATGACATATTTTTGACCACAACGTGGCGGTAGTAAAAATACAACACACATAATATGAAACAAGGTGTGCAAGTTAAACACTATACAACTTCGAAAATTTGATGGATGTGTTAGTCTATTATGGGTGGTATCGTGAACGTTACATTGTGTAAAGTGATCACTTAAGCCAGCCCTGCGATAAGTCGTAAGCCCTACGAATACCCAAAAAGGACTCCCATATCTACTTTCCCATATAAAAAAATGCTTCGTCTCGATTACACATCTATATCTTGATTATATTATTCAGTTTGTATCACAAATAATCACTACTTCAACATTTATTTTTGAAGTACATGTATGTACGTTTGTGTATATAAACGCGTTGAACTACAATGAAAATAGCTCTAATCAACAAGCAAATCTGCAACCATCCTCATATACTTATGTAATAAAGTTAAAACATAATAATTATGTTTTCAAGGTGATATTCTATAACAGCAAAACGTTCAGTGTTTGAATTTCGTTTCCAAAATTAGTTGAATTTTAAAATCGCTCCGTCAAGAAAAAATATTTTTATATTTAAACTTAATTTTAACCACCATGTTGAAGGTTGTGGTGATTTGATGAATGGAATTTGAAATTTTAATTAATGAATGGAACTTGTTACCCAATTAGATTCAATCGAATAAAAAAAAATTGTATTAACACGAATATATTTACGTACGATTATCTTGATGGATTTGATTAAATCAACAAACAGAAGAAATAATTTGCTGTAGTGTGTTGTAACATAAATGTATACAATAAAAAACAACGAATAAATATTTTTATTTATTTATGGTTTTTGTGTTTAATTTGTAGAACTCCATATTTATTTTTAGCGAAATTTAAAATAAATTTAATTTATTTTAAATTTCGCTTAAAAAAAAAAAACGAATAAATAATCAGGAAAACAACAGAGGTTTTGTTGAATTGTATTTATACATTTTTTCTTATTTACTGATGAAAAAGAAAGTAATCCTAAATATATTATTTTGTTAATTTAATCACATCGAACGACATCATTACGTTTCTTTTTTTATTATGTTTTTTTTTATTATTTATTAATATTTATTAATATTTTGATATTTATTACATAATACATATGCCAAACTGCACGTATATATGTATATACATGTGGCACGCGACGACTAGGAAATGCTATGATTTGATGCATAATTTTAACACACTTCGAAAAAAATCGCCATTCCTGCTGCATAACTTCATTTAGCTGGATTTCGAGATATTTATCAAGTGGTTTTAAGACTGAACTAGACATAAACCCGTGAAAAGTCACGGGATATAATAATAAATTCCGACCCTTGCGTGTAACCTGAGCCACGCGCTGATTGACGTGACACATTCGGAGGCCCGCGGCTCATTAGCGGCTAGTCATCATCAGTGTTGTCGTTGTAATTCTAGCGTAATTCCAGCAAGTTACGTACAGACGGATGGATATTCAAAATTAGGAGAGTTGATGATAATGATCACCTGCAACTACAAATATTTCGTTTGGCTATCCGAAAAGAGAAGAAGAATAATAATATTTAGTGTTCGTTCCCGCTAACGACCGCAAACCTAGGTCCTTTTTGATTTTATTACCGATTATGTGTCATCTTTCAGTTTAGTATTTTAAGCTGATATTTAAACAATTCAAGAAAAATATTATATATTTTATCACTTATGATGACGTATGGAGTGGAGACGATGGCCCCTGCAAAGAAAAGTGTAGAAAAGCTCAAATGCACGCAACGATCTATGAAGAGAGAATAGAAATAATGCAATTAAAAAAAAAAGGCAAAACTAGAGTATTTAATGGATGTTATAGATCATTTAGTGAAGCTAAAATGGCAATAGGTAGGGCATGTTGTAAGACAGGATGCTACAAGATGGACTCCCAGAGTTCTGAAGTGGAGACCTTGGGAGAATAAAAGAAGCGTCGGAAGACCTCAAAAGATATGGGCTGACGATATAGCCGCTGTGGGGGGAAGGAAATAGCTACAATTAGCAAATAACAAGGAAGGATTGAAGGGTACGGAAGAGACCTATATCCAGCAGTGGAGAGATGAAGGCTGAAGAAGAAGAAGAAGAAGATTTTATCATTTACAGATACATAAATCAATTTCCATTATTTATAATATTTATGTGTGCTATGTGAAGGATGAAGGATAACTTAGTCTTGAATGTTTTCTACATTGGGCGATAAACGAATGATGTTTTGTTTTATCTATCTATCTATCTTCTATCTAATAAAGTAGTTTAATAAAAAAAAATTCGGTCACTACGTAAAATGTTAGTATTATCTAACTATAACTATTTAATTTGGAGGATCATTTATACGATGTTAGATGAATTCATTTTTCCCTAAGACAGACGCATACGAGTTCGTAAAAATGTATCGTACATAAAATAAGTATTGTGCCAACCCTGACATTTATCGCTGACATTCTTGCAGATACCCCATAATCACACCCTGTACCCACATCAATGAAATAAAATCAATTCTTCACTTTCATATCCGTAAATGATCACGCTGCCTTGATTCACTAAATATATATGTAATAGCCGTAAACGTCCAAAAAATTACGGATCATAATAATAATTAATTACGACGCTTGCGTGTTACACTCGGGCGCCCGGACCTCATTAGCGGCTAGTCATCATCAGTTTTGTTTTTTGTCATTCCAGCCTAATTTGCGTTTGCGGACAGACAGACATTCGAAATTAGGATAGGTAGTGGATTAATGATATGCTAGATAAGGCCGAAGACACTTGTAATTGGAATAGTGGGCCGAGTTTTAATAAGTAATAATTTTTTAATGTATTTTGTATCCAGTATTTTGTTAGGGTCCCATTAAAAACAAAACAGTAGGTACTGCATTTTTAAATAGAAAGTATATACAGAGCTAACAGCAGAAACTTGGACGGTAGATTCCTGCCTAAGTTATGGGTCTAAGATGTTCAAGCAACAATGACCAAATATTAACAGTTATGAATGAATTATCGGTTATGAAAAATTCATTTTCTTCGATACAACTTAAATAGAATGATAAAAACCTTGTAAAAAAAAAACTTTTTTCAATTTTTGCAAGGTTTTTATCATTTTATTCGGCCTGTATTAAAGCGAACGAATTTTTAATAATCGACGTAAGTAACTGTAATGATGGTTCAAGTTTTTGCAAAAAATAAGTCATGAATATTGAAAAAAAATGCAAACTTTGATATTGCATATCTCCATAACTATTGATATTAGGTCATGGGTGCTTGAACATTTTAGACTCATAACAAAGGCAGGAATCTACCGGCCAAGTTTCTGCTGCTAGCTCTGGTACACCCGTATAGATCTGCATCCCGCTACATTATTCTCTCTTATTATAACGCTCTCCACATTTCTTCCTATAAAAGGTAAATCATTTTAACTACCCGTAAATATGGATGAAACTTTTTTTTTGAAACTAACTTAAATGATAGTGAAGAATGCGGAGCAAGCTGTCATTTGTCATGTATGTTATTTTGTGTATAAATTAGAAAAAACAACTGATGCATTCCAACCATTCCCTACAAATCTCCAAGACTTGAGAAAAAAGATTCATCCATCGCACAATTAACAATTCAGAAGTTAGTAGATGAATTTTAATCGTTACGGTACGTGTCGAGAGAGAGAGAGGCGACAAATGACCACATGCAATCAGCAAAGAGCCAATCATGTCAATGTTACCTTTGCATTTTGTATATAGAGAATATTGAATCAACCAATGTGAATCGATCTACTCTCACTTACCCTTGAGGACCTTGTATATGCACACTTAGATCAAAATTATTCTTCCTCATTGTATTGTTATTAAACATTTAAATGTTTCGTTTTGATAAACAGTAATCCAATCAGGAAGGAATTATAGGAATATAGAGTCGTAAATTGTAATTGCAAAGGATCCCGTAACAGTTAAGGAAAGAGCAGATTGGGGCCTGGAAGCGAGAGCTCTCTCCATCTCTCACCTCTATCTCCATCACGAGACCTATATAAAGAGAAGAAAGAGAGAAAGAGAGCAGAAGAGGAAGACAAGAGAAAGGAGAGAAAGAGGAAAGAGAAGAAAGAGGAGAAAAGAAAGGACGAAAAGAAGAGAAAGAAGAAAGCAGAGGGAGACAAAGATGAGAAAGAGAGAAAGCAGAGACAGCGAGCAAGAGAGACAGCGAGCAAGAGCGAGAAGAGAGGAATAAAGAGAAAGAGAGAGAAAAGAGAGAAGGAGGAAGCAGAGGAGAAAAGAGGAAGAGAGCGCCGAGCCGAGACAGCGCGAGCAGAGCGCCCGACTACAGCGCTCAAAAGAGAGAAAGAGCGAAAGGAGAGAAAAGAGCAAGAGAGCCGAAAGAGAAGACCAGCGAGCCAGAGAATGAAAGAGAGAAAGAGAGGAAGACAAAAAGGAGAGAACAGCAATGATAAAAGAGAGAAACGACGAAGATACAAGATGAAAGCTAGGAAAGAGAAGAAAGAGATAAAGCAGAGAAAGTGAGCGATCCCTAGCTAGGCCCTCGAGTAACTGCCTGATACCTCTCTTTCTCCTCTCTCCCCCTCTCTCCCTCTCTCCCTCTCTCCCTCTCTCCCTCTCGCTCTCTCTCTCGCTCTCTCTCTCTGTTTAACCTAAAACAACGTATCTATTATCTGTACTGTTTGCAATTCACCGCATATTGCGATATTTTCCGTAGGCCCTGAAGTGTCCAGTTAGACAGGCCCTTACACCATAAATCCACATCTGTCTGCTTAACTGTTCTTGCATATACAATACAAATGCATAACTGTTTTTTTTATACTTAAATCAATATTTTTAAATACGATTACTATTCATTTCAAAATAATGGCAGCCTAACCTTGAAATGCTGCCAGACATGGAGATTAAATCATATGAATGGTAAGTTTATTTTTGAATAAAAATGCATTTTTGAATAAATAATTGACCTTGAATTGCTGGCGTGGCACGGCAAGGAACGGCGATTAAAACATATATGTTAATTTTTAATAAAAATGTTGTCATCTCTTTAATAAGATCCTGTTATTTATCCAGGATTGTTTGAAAAATACTTCAAATAATAATTAATCAAGATAATTATTAATTTTGTTTATGTTACATTTGAATTTATATTTTTAGCCAACCTGTTTTGTAATCGATCGTTTATTTTACGGAAAAAAAATTGTTCTCCAAACCGTAATAACAATCGTCTTCTTCGTCAGGGTGATAAAATGAAGAAAACGATTGTTTTCGAAATTCGCTAAATAAAAATATACATAAACTCAAATGGTTACATTAATAAAGTTAATAATTAATTTGTTTTAATTTAATAACCACAAAATCTTTGCACCAAATATTAAAAATATTAAATTAATTCTGATTTATTTCTTAATTTTATGATCTAAGTTTAGGCAGAGACAACGGATTACCACACTCGTCTGTCATGATATACAGCTCTCGCCTGGTCCACATTTATGCATCGTCGCATGCAAGCTCGTCGATTTTTCCATCTTCCAGTATCTGGTTATCCTGGTCATGCCGAGTCTTCCACAGCCACCCTCTATTTCTAATGCCGTCAACACTTGCGTCATACACCTTTCTTATCATTCTCTCATTCATTCGCTCAACACGACCAAATCACCTTCACGACCCTTTTTGAATTATAATCACATAAAGCCAACATCAACCTTCCAGATCTAAATCTAAAAACGCCCAAATATAAAACAAGCGCAGCCCAGAACCATTGTTTCTTTGTAGGAATTAAAACATTCAATTCATTACCCGAAAAATAAAAAAAAACTTTAAAAAAATAATAAAAAAACCCTTTAAATTACAATGAGCCTCACTTTATATTTATTTAATTAATGTATATTATAGATATCTCACAGAGACGAAACTGTATTAATTATGGGAAAGTAGGTATAGAAGTCATTTGGGTGTAACAGGACTTATGACCTGTCTTTTTATTGGTTGAGTGATCTAAGTGATCACTCAACATCATTTCATTTAAGTGATCACTTTACACAATTGTAACATTCGCCATTTCCACCCATGATAGAATATACCATGCTTATTCATTTTTTGGAAGTTGTATATATGTTCAAATTGCGTGAAGCTTTCATATATGAGTTGTAAGCGCCTTTTCCATGCGGCCTGTACAAAGCCATTTTCATTCCCCTAAATCCCCACAGATGTCGCTAATGAGAAAATCTACAATTGATTTACGGAATTTTAGGAGCAATATACTTTATACAGTTTCGTCTCTGTGAGATATCTATAATATAAATTAATTGATTAATAATGTCTCTGTGACATAAATCCAGCACTGTTCTGAAAGATTTGAACAAACTCAAAATATTCTGAATTATATTTATTTATTTTGTTTCTCAATATTCTTAGCATCTTATTATTATAATTTTACAATTTAGTATTTAATATCCATGAAATGAACTCCTCCCATAAGCACGAGCTTCGGCTCTTTTATGGCGAGTAAAGTTTTTATTGTATGAATGTATTATTGAATTCGTGAAATTATAGAATAATTTTATAAAAAAAAAATATTTCCTAATTTATTCATTCTTTACTCATCAATCATAAATGGATTTGCCACATATGCACATAAGCATTTCCACTACATTCAGTCTACTTTTAAGGACGCACTTATTTAGAATCATAGAAAAACCTAAAAATAGTACCTAATTTTTTCCCCTCCAAGTATTTACTCCGCGAAAATACCTAATTCTTCCTGGCCCTCTCGACCATAGTTTTAACTTTTAACTGTCAATTTTATTTTTTGCATGTCATCCAGCGTATACGTAATATTATTATTATTTTATTCCTCTTCTTCCGACTAAAGTCTTCATACTTCAGACATGGTACCAGAATTCCATTGTGTATCGCTAGTCCTGCGACATGATTAAATAATGAAATTATACTCGAACAGAACACAACCAAAAATAATAAAGATACGAAATCGTCGGCGCATTGAAATAATCGGTCCATTGTCGCTAAATAAACTTTACAGAGATATTATGCAAATCTTGAAAGACAGCGTACGAAAACTTTCTATATTTTATGCCTCCACAAGTAAAATAAACAATAGATACCATACCTACAAACCGTAATATACGTATATATTATACTTCTAAATCCGAATATTCATAGCTCACATTGATTATGTAAAATCATGCTTCAATATAGTGTGAATAACGGACAATGAAACTCTTTGTGTAAGCTCTTTGACAATACAATCTTCATTCGAATAGCGTTGAAACAAAAAATCTCAATTATCACATCAAGATATTAGTTCCGTGATGGACTAAATCATTAGCTTTAGTTGCTTATGTTTTCTAGGTTTAACAATTATGATCTCTACACAAAAGACGATTGAATTAAGAAACTTATAATTATCTACTGAGAGAATACCTATGTAAGTAATGTGCTTAAATTTCGCGTGTCTATTAAAGTGAGACGACACTCATTTATACCGTTTATAGCAAGAAATTATTTTTTCATTTATATTAATAGTTCAGCGGTTATTTAAAAGCTTAAAAATTAGTATAATTTATTTACAACATTTTATTTTTAATAAAAGAATACCATTTCCTTCTCGGCGAATAAACTATAGTTAAGTTTTTGTAAAAAAAATTAAATTAAAATCTTCTTCTACGTGTATATATTAGGTCCTTACATATGAAATTGGCGTTTAGTATGGGAGGAACATAAAGCCGATTTTTTTTTATTATAATATTTTTATTTAATCAAAGTATGTACCATTGCTATCTATGCACTTTTGCCATCTCATAGGTAAGTTCATCGATCCCTTTACTAAAAAAACCATTCGGACGGGAATCAATAAAATCTTTGAAGGCGGGTTGGGCTGCCCCATCGGAGTTGAATTTTTTCCTTTGCAAGAAGTTATCCAAATTTCGAAAAAAAAGGTAATCTGTCGGGGCAAGGTCCGGAGAGTACGGTGGATGTCTTAGACATTCCAATTGAAGCTCCTCTAATATGGTAGCCGTCTGTTGTGCAGTGTGTGGTCTAGCGTTATCATGAAGCAGCAGTGGCCTAGAGCGATTAACCAGCCTCGGTTGTTTAGCAGCTATCTTTTTTCCATCATGGTTTGCAGTTGCTGACAATAGACATCTGCCGTAATCGTCTGGCCATTTAAGATTTAAATCCCTCATTATGGTAGCCGGTTGATAATGCAAAACTCAGCAGCAGCAGTCAACGCGCGTTTGTTGATTGCTTCACTCAATTCGTGAGGTACCCACCTTTCAAGCTTTTTCACCTTCCAATTTGCTTCAAGTGGATTAAAACAGTTTTATCACTAACACCGCAGCCTGCAGCTAACTCGGATGTGGTTTGCGATGGATCCGCTTCCACAATAGCCTTCAATTCTTCATTATCAACTTTGGTCTCCGGCCGTCCACGGGGCTTGTTCTGCAGGTCGAAATTTCCAGAACGAAAACGTTGGAACCAAAAACGCACTGTGTTTTCTTTTGCGGCACCGTCGCCATACACATCATTAATCCTTCGAGCCGTTTCTGCAGCACTGGTGCCACGGTGGAACTCGTACTCGTAAATAACGCGATATTTCAAGTTTTTCATTTTGTAAACTGAGTGACGCAAAGAAAAAAACAATTGAGGAAAAAACAAATGAATTATAATTTTCAAAACACAAATACATGAGTAAATAGCTGTATAAATTTGGATTTGGAATTCCTAACCAAAGAGAAGATATTTGAGATCAAATTTGCCAGTACGGCAAAACGCCAATTTCATATGTAAGGACCTAATATTAGAAATTGTACTGGAAATGCACATTTTGACAAGATGCATTAATGTATTATCTCTGTCGATTCTAGCTTATTCATTACATTGCTTATTCACATTTGATTAGAAGAAGGGGATTAAGATTTGGAGAGCTAGGGACCCGTGTCTCAGAACAAATTAACAAATTTTCAGGAAGTTTTATGCAATGGAAGTATCTCTAAAAATCTGTAAGACAATGTGATGTCTTTTTCAAATGTATTAATTTAATTATAAGTTAGCAATTTTCCATTAATTTCAAGATTTATCATTCCAGATGAGAGTTGAACTGCCTAATCACGCCTGGAGACACTCGCTCGCATCACCAGCCGTCTCCGGTCTGCACTCTCTTCCCTGTTCATGACACTCTCCCTACATGTCTCCCCGTACCAAATAATATATTTCCCATCGGCTCGGATCCTTCCAACATGGAGGAGGAATGGAAAATGAACGCTGTATCTCTCGAAGACGAGAAGAAATTGTTGTGAATAAGAATTGTACAGCTTTGTGATGGTACTATTACATTTTGCTTAATGTATTAAGAACTAATAATGATTTTTTATTTATTTAATATATATTTTTAATATTGCTTTAACGATCTCTCATAAAAGATGTTGCTTACTCGCTCGGCTTTTGGATATATTGTTCTCTTTACCAAGTGTATACTGCCGCCACGGTGCAGTGTTTTATAATCTGATGTATATTGAATATTGTACGCCAGCCTTCTGGCTACTCGCAATCCTGAATACGGAACTAGTGTGCTAAGCATAGTCATGTATCACGCTTTCTTCACTATGTGTTTCTATATATGTTGGTGAACGCCTCCCGGAGAGGCCGGCGGCCATCCCGACCGCCCGGGGGCGAGAGGTGAGCTTCTATAGTTCCGCCGAAGTGCAAAACTTTACGTTAGTGTTTAATCCGAACTAGAAATAAAGCTTTATGTAAAATTCTGTTATTTTGCTAAATGTTGGATAAAGAGTAACACCCGGTTTAAAGGCACCCATATTTTTATAACGCGTGAGAAAGAAGGGAGTTGAGAGAATAGAGCAGCTAATGGAATATTAGTATTAAAGGTTCGCTGCTTGGTCCAAAGATCTTTTTTAAAACCTAAATGCTTAATTTATTTTTCTTTTGCCAAATTTTTATATAAACATTTTTGTAAAATAAAATTTATTATATTTTTTATATATTAACGGACATTGCATACGCAACATTTTAATATTGAATTGATTACTATTTATTCCGGTTCATTTTAACACCATACTTCTCAGACTCTGGGTAGTATGTACTTGATTGTATGTCATAATTCTACTAATAAAAATGTTCAACGTGAGGCAGCCACGGTTGCACTTGCGACGCGAGCTTCTTTTCTTTCGTCTCATTTCATAAATTGAACTAGAATTTTTTATCACATTACGCGGAAGTGGAGTATAGAATGTGACATTGAGGCTAATAAATATGTACTCTGCACACTCGATATTGTGATGTTAGTGTTTTCATTCCTAAAAGTGGGGACATCATGTCCACAGGCTTTCCGCAGGTTTATTTATGACGCTTTGTGATTTAGTTGTACGCTGGCTTCAGAGGGAAAGTGATAATAACGGTGCTAAATGCAAATATTGTTTATTAAACCCAGATTTTTGGTGAAGTACAGATCAAACATTATTTTTAAACCTCCACAGTGGGAAAACTATAACTTAAAAAAATAGCTTGTCTCATTTTAACGTTCCTGAAGGTAAAAAATTGTTTGAACGGTCCGTCATATCGTCTTTGATACTTCAACTAGATTTAAACAGCAGTCACAAATGTTCTTTTTTACATTGTTTTATGTTTAATTATTCAGTAAACTTACAAACTTAAGGATCCAACGCTCATTACTCCAGTTAATGTATTTAGTCTGTAGCCTTCAAAATAGAAAGAGCACCACTGCAATCCGGAAAGGTGTTTATTTTATTCGCATTTCAAGTAATTAAGTAAGTTTATAACTACTAAACCCTGAGATATTTAGACCGTACGGAATTCTTGCATAGCATCAAACGAAGCCAATTTTATGTTACTTATTATTTTAAGTAGATTTAACTAATGAAATGATATATGTTAATAGTGAATTATTTAGACGCAATTGTATTATGGGGCAGGCTTCTGTTGTTATGCCCCCACATGGTAAACAAAGTAGACCAAACACCCTGCTGATAGTACTCGGTGCGAGATTTGGACCATCAGGTCTGAGATAATAATGGTTTCAACGCTGCTCAATTTTTACACTGCGTTGCCGCAGTATTTCATCAACACCGGGATCTTGATAATGAAGATTGTAAGGGATGTTTTTCTTAGAGGTATAGAAATTTAAAATGAAATAAAACATATAAAAATCATGGTGTTGGCTTTATTGGAAAGATAATTTTATGCCATTATAGACGTACCACTATAACTTGGCGTGCGAGGGAGGGCATCCCTGTCGTGCCACAGAAGATGTCAGGGTGCAAATTTATTACATAATACATAATGTACGGAGTGACCGGTGTCGTATTAAATACAGAAATTTGGTCGGGCAGCACTAAAGAAACCATGCAGCAATGGCGGCCGTTCTATATGTCAAACTGTCAGACGGTAATATCGGTCCATTATTCGCTTTTTCAGCTTCGCAAAACTTTAATACTTCATTGGAAATTGTTCTTGCACCATCCCGGACTGTTTAGGATGTTTTGGACATAATTCAGTGTATATTGGTAATCAAGATGTCACAGCTCCCGACCAAATATAAAATTGAACTATATGACATGGCGAGGGGTTACCGCCGGGTGCGGGCGGGGCGGGTTTTAGTTCCAAATTCGCCGCACGTCAAGTTACGTTGGGCAAGCAATAGTGTTTAAATAAAGTGTGTTTTTTTTTTAAAGGTATGTTTTTCGAATTGGCACCACTTTTCCAGCGATAGCCAATTGGGCAGCTGATAGCTGATTTATGCTCAGTTTGGTTTGCCATTTCGCCATGAATAGACTTATGCCAGAACAACGCAAATTGTTCAAATTTATTTTGAAAATCGTGGTATCATAATCGTGTTTAGACACTAATGCCGTAAAATTATTTTTCCAATACAGCCAATACCATGTCAGTTACCACGATTTTTACATGTTTTGTAATATCTTAAAATTCTATACCTCTAAAAAAACAGCCTATATATTTAAAATACTTTCCACGTCTGTTGTAGCACTGAGTACTGCTGCAGGTCCCACTAACGGAGGCCCCGCCCACAGAAGGTGTTGCCGCGCACCTAGTGATTTGCATAATTACCTTTTTGTATGTATTTAATAATACTTAAGAGAAAACAAATGTGTTTCTTTCCTGTAATTTATTTCCGATTAGTGATTAATTTAATATTAGGTGTAAAGAATTTGAGTTGGTTCATACTGCCCGTGTATGTATCGCATTATTGTCAATTTTGCCTTAAGCTAATGGAGCCGTGGGACCCGACGCTCTTACTTCACCTCCCACACAACTTGCAGTTATTTTATTAATAAATTGTATTCTGCAACCACACAACAAACATGGCTTTTATTTTACACCTGGTGTCTGCGTCCAATATGTCCGATGATAGCCATTTAGGTTTGTATCAGTACGCGCTAACCAGCTGTTCAAATAGGAAACCTCAATTTTAATAAGTAGCGTTTAAAACCTATCCTAAGGACAGGCATGATAGGCACAATACAGCTGCCTACAGAGGAAAAGAGTTCCCATATCCACCTGATACGTATACAGTCGAACTCGGTTATAACGAGTGCGACGGGACTGACTAAATTTGCTCCTTATATCCAGGATAGGTTAATTTCACTTTCTAAATTTTTTTGATTGTGATGTTATTTTAAAAGAGCAACCAAATAAACATCTCTATTTTTCCAGAGTGTAAAATACATAGTGAAAACTTTTTACGGACTTAGGAATTTTTGGTGCCGTGTTCTATTTCATGAATAATTTTGCAATATTAATAATTTCGACTTTTTCACGAACCGGGAGACACTTTTGTTTGTTAACGGACATGTTTCTGATAGAATATTTCGCTTTTAATTGATTGGGCTTTTAAATGCTAATACATAAAATAAATTGTCACCTCAAACATTTTGGAAACCCCCAATAATCGGAATTATACGACCAATATTCTCGACCTTCAGTTCCTTTGATAAGGAATGCTGATGAACTATTGTTTGCCTGTGCATGTGGCATTTTCGGACACAAGTTTATGTACAACATAAAATGAACCCTAATTAAGCGAGCCGCTTTAAAAGCAAAGTTCACTGTTATGAGTATGTATTTGTTTTTTTACCCAAGCAAATATGTATGCAGAGCGATGTTATGAATCAGTTTCCCCCCATATTTTCCTGTGTGACCCAGCAGCGTGCAGTCAATATTACAAAATAAGTTTTAATTAAAATTTCTATGAAATGAAAAAAAAATGCACATGTGTCGCAATATTCTTATCACAATAGGGTAACTTCACATTTTACAGATATCTACGAAAATATATTAAATAGATTCAGAAAAATAAATTACATTTTGTAACTCAGCATGAATGGTGTGGGATAATGTTTACATTCATAATTTTTATAATAAAAGTCTTAAAAAATATTATTCCATTAAAACACGATATGACATTACTTTGCAGGAATTATAGATAAACCATATATGTAAATATATTCTATGGTGTTGGTCACTGTAATTTGTTGATTTTCTATGGTCACTGTTTGTCTTTTCTGTGTTTTTACTCGTGTTTACATGGTTTTTCATAAAAAATTTACGGTGTTTTTATCTATTTCAGTAAAATAACTACTAAAAATACATTTAAAACAATGGAGGACGGATTTTCACAAGGAAAATCTGATAACTTACTGAAAATTGAGGCCTTAATGTTGACTTCATTTATCAGTTTTCAGGAATGTATGTCTACATTTGGGTACCATACAATATCTACAAGACATTTTCCCAGACACTATGGACGCACTATACAAAAAAGCCGGCTTGTTTTGTATAAAAAAAAAAAATGTCTAAAATGCGAATGTGCTGAAAGATTGACAAAATTGATGCCTGATGTCACTTGCGAAAATATGCATTTTGGCGAGAGTTTAACATCGTGATTTTTAAAATCGTTTTCTAATGTTAATATACATTTTAAAAAAATCTATAAAAGTATTTTGTAAATTAAATTTGTTTATTAAAAAAAAAGTTAAATTACCCTATTATTGTCACATAGATTATGATGTCTTCATATGCTTATTTTACTCCTCCTGATCATCCGGGATAGATGGTGAAAATATATACCGGATAATCGGTTTTCCGGTCAATCCAAAAGCTTGTTGAAAAAAAAAGTTGAAAAATTCACCCAATATATCTTAGCTACGTACTCTTACATATAGAAGTGACCCTGTCAACTTGACTTAACTAACCCTGATAAGGCACCAAAACAAACTAAATACATAGTGAGCATATTTAAAAAAAATATTTTTTCAATGACTTTCAAATTCGTTCGGATGATGGGAAGTGAACATGAATGTGGGTAACTCGGATAACGTAAACACGTCACTCGCGCTGACCACGCTCCTGCAATCGCCCTGTACATTGACGACCGGCAGCAAGAATTTTGACAGCGTTAATATGCAGACGAATTAGACGGATTTTTAGAACATTACGCAAGTGGGAGAGTTATATGAGATTCAAGAGACAAACAAGTCTACGCTAATTTAAGTCAATTTTTTAAATTATTTATTTCGTACAATTTCATAGGTCGAATGCTAAGTAAGTATAAAGCGGCAAATGTAAGCACTCACTGCCCTCGATGCTGCCACACAAATATTTTGGGGAGTAAATACACCAGTGTGAGGAGCAGAGGCAAGTATATTGGCCACAATAGAATCAGGTATTGAAATTTTGCATATGTTTCAGAATACATGTTGAGAATTGCTGTTCAGGAGAAGTCATTCAGTTGAGAATATTTTAACCGGTGACATTCTAACCGTTTTTTGATAGCAGTTATATCTTAGTTACCAATCATAGATATTATCAGATTCAAATCCCAAATAACTGCGGCTAAAATAACGGTTTGACCATCACTATCAGTTGGCTAAAATTATTCAAAACCATTGTTTCCAGAAAGATTACATTTACATGTGGCAATCTCTCAAGGCCTCCAGGGTGAACAGGTGAAAGAGGAAATATTTAAGAATTGTAACACCAACTTATTTTAATACTAGCATAATTCTACAGATGGCTACTTCTGATTTCTAGATACCTTAAGAACTTGAGACAAAATATGTCCAGAGATGGCGCCATTTATCATTAAGAGTCATTTATGAAGGATTATTTCTGTCCGGTCAACACTTTGGAAATTCGAGACAAAGTATGCTCAGAGATGGCAGACATTTCGTTTGTAATCCATTACAGGAATGTTACTGAAAACATTTAAACACCTTGGATAAATCTGCTTTGTTCATTCGAGTATTGTGTTCAGACACCACATTCTCTTATTTTCAAGCCTTTCGCCTTCGTTAACTATTAAATTAATAAACTATCTCGCAGAGGATCTACCTGGGGGACAAAGGAGCCTACAGTAACACTATTAATAATGAGAGGAAAGTGACTCACATAGGATTTGCCTGGACCAAGTTATGCTAGTAAACAATCAACCTCTGAGCAAGGGTATGCATGCGACTCCTGAGGACGGGATAGGTAGAATCCGAATCGAGAACCTTGGACCTAGCCTAGTGGAACAAGGAACTACTGTGAACGACTTAATTTATCTGTTAAGTTACCTGATGCAGTAAAACCCCGTTAATTCGAAATTTGCCATAAATTTAAAAGTCCCAAAATTTTAATTTCATAGTAGATTTGTCCCGATAATTCAAAAATCGCAATAATCTGTAATTCAAAATTATTTTTAGCTCCTTGTGCCACAAATCAATACATTTTAGGTCACATAATTAATTTTTTTTTTAAATTTGACAAAATTGAAAAATATATTTCAATTTTTTTCCCAAGTGAGAACAACAAATACATATGTCAATATCAGGTACTTTAGTAATAGGTATGTCGTAATCTTTATATTAGCATAATAAATATCAGGTTTTCGAAACAACTTCTTGAAATATGCAAAAATACAGACTTTTCCACGAAATTAATGGCTTTTTTTATGAGTTTTATGGTTTTTGGCGAATTTCGCAATCGCATCGCGATTTTTCGAATTAACAGGGTGCCACAAAATTTAAAATGTTTTTTTTGGATCCCTTGAATTTCGAATTAATGAGATTTCTCTCTGTTTGCACCCACCTCACAGTAAATTAGACTGAAGAAAGCAATTTTTCATTTTATTTTTGTGGAAAACATCAGTGAATGATTTGTGTTGATCTAATAAATGTGCAGTGTACATATTTACAGAATAATAAAACAATGATTTAAAACTATGTATTTCATTTATTTATGCAATGTGAAACAATATTTTTAATAAAAATGTAATACAGAAGACATGAATTTTATTAATTTTAAATTCTCACCGTTATCATATATTTTCAATATTAAATAATACATATAAAGTAGTTTTGGATATCTTTGTACATAGAAATTGTTAAAATAATATTTTTATCTCAGGAATGTTACTGCAACTATATAAAACTTTTTATAATACATACATGGATACAAACTTACTATCTACAGTGTCACTAAATAAATAAACTTAATCTTTCTACGAAACAAATGGGTGAATTATTTTACTTCTCATCAATTTATGCTTGGAATCAAAATCCCAGGTTTGTTTCACAATAAAGGAATTTTTTTCTTGTACAACATTTTTTCTCTTTTTATTTAGGCCTGTCTTAAGGGGGAATACCTACCTAGAAAGTTCGAAAACTTCGATTTTAATATTTGCATTTTCTTTGAAAATTTCAAGCAAATATTAAAAAAATAACTAAGTTATAGCTGATAAAAGAGTGGCATCCCTTTGTTGATTTGGCGCCGCTCCACACGGTGGTCGGGTCACAGTCAGAGAGCTGCCAGTTGGGCTCTTTCTGTATCACCGTTAGACCCGTTTCTATTACGTTTGTGAAGAGTGCTCGATCATATGGGGATTCTAAGCAAGGGCGGAGGACTTATATTATGGACCTGGAATAGATGATTTTATGTAAGTTGAAAAATTTCGCGATTTATTCACTGCTCAATTTTCAAATGCGTTTTACTCAAAACCATGATTTAAAAATCGGTGACAAAAATATCTTGGCAACCACTAAACCGAGCAACTATATAATTATCTAGACTTTGTCATAGGGTTTTTTTAAAGTGTTTTAATTTTGTTTTTATCGACATAATAAATCTGAATTTTTTTCTCAAAAACGCTATTTAAATTCAAACACCCACCATTTTGTCAAAAATCGATATTTATTATATAAAGACTAAATTAAAGAGTATATTTTAACAATCCTTTTGTTTTTTTTATTCTAATGATTACATGTTAAATGGGAGTGGTGTTCGCGGACGACTTTTTTTTTCAGCTGTCGACATAACCCAAGAATTTTCCGGCAATGTTGAATATTTTTTAATAAAAAAAATTAACATATTCCTAAAAGTGTTTAATTTCATATAGAAATGATACCAATATATTCATATAGGTTTCCTTAAAAAAAATCACAAAAATTGTCTTTTTTCGCGCTTCATAGGTAGGTATTCTCCCTTAAGTTCTCCCCACCCTGGGAGTAAAATTGAACAAATACACAAGTTCTGTTCTATTTTTATAAATACTTTTTTTTAATGAAAAACTATAGTAAAATCACTTTCAAAATAAACTATTCAATTTTTAGTTTAAATGTATTCAGATATTTATAACAAACTTTTCTTATACTTAAATGTTTAATCTAGATTATTAAAGTTGGTATATAGTACATAATATGAACATGCTTACAGAATTATTAGATCATACGATCAAATCAAATACTACCTAATATAATCATCATATTTAAAATAAGACACAATAAGCTGTGTCTTGATTAAATAGCTGAAATCAGGAATTCTGAATATGTTTTTGATTTTTTCTTTTGTATTCATATTAAAAGAATAATATCTATTTTTCAATTTATTGAAATTATAAAGTTAAAAAGTGTAAAAACCCATATTTTTTATTTAATTTAAAAACAGTCTTTGTAATTACAGTAAAACCCCGTTAATTCGAAATCTGATAATTCTAATTTTTTTAAACCCACAAGTCCCAAAATGTTAATTT
Source organism: Agrypnia vestita (assembly GCA_016648135.1). Lineage (NCBI taxonomy): Eukaryota > Metazoa > Arthropoda > Insecta > Trichoptera > Phryganeidae > Agrypnia > Agrypnia vestita. The sequence goes on from JADDOH010004647.1 coordinate 91,013, forward strand.
CATAGATTAACCCCGATTATTGAGCAATTTGTAATACAAAATAATAATTTTTTAGCCCCTTGCGCCATAAATCAATATATTTTAGTTCACATAATTCAATTTTTTTGCAGGTAAGAACAACAAATATTATGTTAATATCGGGTACATAAGCACCCATAAACAAGTAATAGAAATGATGCAATCTTTATATTAGCATAGTTAATAATACATTTTCGAAATGATTTCTTGAAATATGCAAAAATACAGATATTTTTCAAAAATTTGTGGCTTTTTTTCGCAATTGCATCGCGATTTTTTTTAAATTTATTTTTTGGGTCCCTTGAATTTTGAATTAATGAGGTTCTACTGTATTATAACAAATCTTTGTAAATATGCAGTAAGAAAATTAACTGATTGATATAAAAATATTTTTTATTAATTAAAGATAGTCATTTACTTTTCAATATTATATTGGGATAATTTTCTTCAGTTCTAAAACATTATTGATTTAGTAATTTAGTATAAATAATTTAGTCTTGCTTTAAATGTATTTAAAAATTCATGAATAAATTTAATTTTGATACCTTTCCATACAGAAATGTGATATAAAATGCAGGAGAAGCTACGAGAAAAGCGCTCGCCGCTGTTGAATTTCCCTCCCATTTCCTGACAATCGCCTTAACAACAAAAATATGAATTTGTACTTTTATAGTTATTAGGCACAAAGGCATCCCTTTGTGAAAAATGAATTATATTTCAAGTAACCTTTGCTACCAGATTTTAAACTGCTAAAAGCTATATAATTGGGAGACTTTTACATTGCAGTTAATTAAGTTAAAATAGCCCGATATGCCTTTTATTATGCAAAATTCCATCGCAGTTTGGTAATGTTTGGACTGATCTATTCAAAGCTAATAAAAATCAACCATTTAAAAAAAAATTAACTCGGAAAAGCATATTCTACGTGCCTGAATGATGGTATATATAATGTAGATTAAGATTTTTTACTTCCATAATAGTTTGTTCCAAAAAACATAGTACTGCAGTCTGTATTCAGTGAAAGAAAGTATAAAACGTACTAATTCGGCACACATGTTTTCGAATGACGTTACAATGTGATTCAGAAGTGGTACATATGTGTGGATTTTGCAACCAGGAGTCATATGTATTGAACACAAATGAAAAAGAATAACACACCTTTGATTTGCAGATCAGGAACAAACAAAAAATGCTTCAAGCCTCAATGATGTATCGAAACTAAAAATGAATTTTGCTATGACGAAATGTATGGCAAATGAACAAATGATGGAGAACCAATAAAATAAGGCTACTAAGCAACAACATTGTGTTTTTACAATAAAATGTATATCTAGGTCAAACAGTACAACTAGGATAGAATCTAGAGGTCAAAATAAAGAGACATATTCAGCTGTGTCGGGCAACATTTGGAAAACTAGGGCACATTTTACTCTATTCGGACTAAGCCCAATTGCTTTTGTGATGAAAACAGGACTGCCTCGTCAACCACAATTAAATTACAGATGTTAGTTGCAAGCTACCAAAAACTACTGAATTATTTCAAACTTACCCACGCATTTGAATCGTACACATGGGTTGGAAATATGTTAAAACCTAGTTTAAAAATTTGTTTTGGAAAGAGTAAACATTTACCCTTTTTTTAAAAAATAATTTAATAAATACATTTGTTCAAAAAATTAATACAAAATGATAAAAAGTTTCCATTCTTAATACTGTAGTGTAAATATTAATCTCACGTAGTGGAATTTGGTCGTAGGGGACTGCCAGGAATGGTGCCACCATTAGCATCTCTGTAAATAAACCAAACGGTGAGCCAAAATAATATGTGAAATGGAGAAAGCAAGAGATCATCCACACTAGAAGTTTGAAGTTTACCCAAAAAATGGAAGCAGTGTCACGAGTTGAGCTCGAGTGGATGCCCGCCGCAGTTGAGGGAGGGTTGTGGCTACATGTCTCAGCCAAGCGGCCAACGCACTGCGGCGTCTTTCTACCACCCACGCTTCCTATTACAGAATTATTATAATTTATAATTTACCATGCGAGCATGTTGTATAAAGACAGTGTACGGCATGGTTAATTTTTAAGGTGCTCAAGAGATGGACAAGGAAATGATCAAGTTAATACACCATTCTTCGGAGGGCACAAACATCTTTACAGTACTTTAGATTGCATCTCTAACAACACATGAATGATTTTTTGAAATGTTTAGAAACTAAAGAATAAAATTAATTAAAATAAATTGACATGCAGGTAAGCAGTACATTATTTTTTACAACACATGAGAAAAAGTCTAGAATACCTTTTTTCCAAGTGCTTTCTTGGGTGGGAATTTGAAGGGTGATATATCCGGGTGGGTGTTTCTCAAATCAGAGTACAGTTTCCTGAATTCTGAATATCTTCTGTAGACATTCCATTCTTCTGAGAATATTTTTAAGAAAACCTGAAAATTTTAAATTAGACTTCATCTTAATCTTTTAATCTGTATGTGTTCTATGCTTTATGATAAAAAGTAAGCATAAATAGCAGTCACACATTTTACTGTGCCCTTCACTTCTTCTTTTACCCGCTTGCCAATATTTAGGGCGGAGGCGACCGCCCCAGTCCGCAGCTGTTGAGCCCAAATCTCGGCAGCATACATGATTGGGGCATGACTGGGGACCGGATGCCCCACTCTGCCCAGTAATATATGGTAATTTACTGTAACAAGTTCGGAAGAACACATACATGCAGCCTGACGAACCTGATAAACATGAAATGACTTGGAGCCACTTGTGATGAGAAATGCAGAAGGAATCCAAATCTGCACGTGGCTGCCTCCGTCACCCGCCGCTCCCCCGTCTGGCAGGAGAGAACCGGCAGTCGGGGGGGACCCACCCCCGACAGCTGCCAGTCGGCGCTGTAAAACTTCATTAAACTCCATCAGCTCTGCATGCATCTCCGCCACCTGATTGGTTGATTTACATTTTAGTACATTTCAGTAGCTTGTTTGATTTCTAGAATTAAATAATTTGACTAGTGTCTAACGAATTCAACGATTATAAATTTGGATAATACATCGTGATTAAGTCCCAGCACCGCCTCATTCACATTAAGAATATTATAAAAGATGATAATGTGAGGTGTTACCTGCAATATATATTTTTAAATCCTGATTACAAGACAAAATCACCTGAACCAGTTTGGCTTCGTAGTGCTTCACTTCATCCGCCTGCGGACCATCTTGTTTAAGCATCTGAACAGCGGAGACATACTTTCGTAATTGTTCTTTTAACCTATCATTTTCTCTGAAAATAATTTTTTTTTTAAATCGTTAGAAAATTATCTAATTATTAATGTTTAATTTTTTTTTAAATATTTATATTGTTTACATTTATTAAACCTATTTACATACACACCTATTTAAATCTAATATTATTTTTTCCATTTTGCTACATTTTTCTTTATGCGCTATTTCCAACTGAGTTATCCTTAGTTGAAGGGAAAGATTCTCTTCCTGCTGCTTGGTGAGTATACCTTGGAGATGTCCTTCTTCTGTGTCTCCTGACTCATCTTCCGGAAAGCAAAGTTCCAGACAAGATACACTCCCCTCCCCTGCACCCCCCTCGCTACTCTCAGACAGTCTCCTATTATCGTTGGTGCTCGAAATGTCCGAATCCTTTTGTGATCCTGTCAAGCTTTTTTTGCTAGAAAAAATATCCCTAGCTTTTTCTGAAAGCCGGGCGAGTATCTGGCCAGGGGTTTCGCTCAATGTCTTCTCAGAAGGTGTTGATGAATCTTCAGGGAAAAAATGTTTTCTCTTAACGTCGTAATCCGAAGTCGTCGGCTCACTCTGTGAGGCTAAAAGAGAATAGGCATATGCAGAGTTGGGGTCTGGAGAGCTGACGCAGGTAGGAGGAGCACTGTTCCAACTAGTAGTCGGTGTCGCACTTGCGGTCTTATTCAAAAGCGGTGTGGGTAAATTTTCTGTCTTCTTAAGACTCTTTGCGAGGGTATCCTCTCGTTCCTCCTTGGTATCGAATGATATAACCTGCCGCAGAGATTTCTTTTTAACATTAGCCTTCGTGACAGGTGTTTTGACCGCAATCACCGGCTCCACAGCTACGGGGTCTGGCGGAAGGACCGATTGTATTTCATTTAATTCTGATTTATCAATGGATAACGCAAATAGTATAGACACCAAACCTATAATAAATGTTCATTTTTAGTATCATAATGAATGAAGTGTGATAAAATGTGTAAATAAAAAAGAAAAAGGCATTGTGATAGAGGAACCGACCTGCAGCCATGTTAGGCAGTAAGCTGGTAGCCTCTGAATCCCTCATGAGAGCCCATTCTTCGTAATACTCTGTCACTAACGAATGACCCACCCAACTATGCAGATACCTATAATTATACAACATACTATAAAACTCCCTTCAAACATTTAGATGGTCCATAATTTGGTGAATGGCATAACACATCGGGGCTTTCGTACCTCTCCAGCGATCTCTCATTCAATGAAGCGCGCAGGAAAGCCTTGAAGTGCCCCATGGGAGTATTAATCTGCTTAAGGTTTTTAAACCGTTCTTCTTCATGCCTTGTTAAGTGAAGTCGAGCGTAGTTCCACAGAGAAGTACCTTTGCCAAAATGGTGTCATTATACTATTGATCATTTAAAGAATAAAAATAAAACAATTTAAATGTAGTTTCTTTCCGCAGAAGTTTATACAATTTTGATATAAAGAAGGAATTTTAATTACATATATGAAATTGAAATAACGTACCTATGTAGTTAATATTAAATGCAAAGTTGATTCCGGCGGAAACAATGTTCTGAATTGCGGAGGGGGCGGAGGAAAGCTGTGGAGGGCGGAGGCCGTGGGACAAAACACTTGCCCAGCGGTCGCACAACTCCGAAACTCTGGAACAATGCAACAATTATCAAAATAACATTTTATTACTCATTCAAAATGACATGCAGCTAAATTTGACAATGATATATTGCTGGACATGAGACCTGACATCGTCCTCCGTTGCTAACTCAGTCTTCCCTCCGTAACGCGCCTGGCAGCTCTGGACGGCGCTCAGCAGGCTACCCAGAGCTTTCTGTCCTTCGTTCCGCTTTTTTAAGATTTCTTCCTTATTATCAACTCCTCCCGACATCATAGACGATACTAGCCGAAGGCTCTGTAAATTTTAAATCCTTTTAAAGCTTGAATATCGTAAATATGCATTAACGTACTCAAACAGATTAATCTGATAACGCTTACCATCGTCTTAATATTTTCAATTTCCATTTGGTTTTCATAATTTAAAAAATAAATATGTAAAATCTAATTTTTTTTCAATTTCAAACAAAAAAAATAAATTCATGAAAACAGCCGAAAGTGACACTGACATTTGAGAACATAGATAATAACAAAACAAGATAGGGATGCATATTGTACATTTTATCTTATCACACTAAATTATATCTAAAGGGCCCTGTACACTTTGGCTGAGGTTGGCCCAATGTGTACAGAGGGTTTTAGCCATGTTTTGGCGGAGGTTGGAGGAGTTGTCGGTTTTTCGAGCACAGATCAAAGGAATCATCGCGTCGCTCTACCGGTGGAATCACACATTGGCCGTTATTTAGTTCGTCACTGATATACCGGAGTCGGGGGGGGTAAGGTCTGAGGGGTCAAAGGAGTCAGAGGGGTCAGAGGATGATATAAAATCACGGTGTAGTAAACCGGCCGGGAGATCTCAGATCTAGGTATGCCGGCGGTTACGCCCTCCCCTAGGTATAATCAAAACGTCAGGTGACTGACTAAGACACTGATATCTCGAGGCGGGTGAAGGGATATAAAAATAATAAAATCGAAACAATTTTACAAGTTTCTATATTGGGCACTGTCGCAAATTAATTTACATGAAACATTAATCTTAACTTACATACGACAGCAAAGTGGTTACCAATTTAAAAATTACATGAACCCTAATTTAGAGGGAGAGGACAAAATTATAAACAAAGAAAGAAAAAAGACAAAACACACAAAAAATCTGATCTTACTGCTAGAATGAATGGTGACGAGATTAAATTAACACTTCGGTAGAAACAGGTGGGCGGAGAAAAAGTCTTTAGATCGGGGTAACCTGTTTCGGAGAGTTCGGCAAGTGTCTTCTTCGTGCTGCTTCGTGGTGGGCGGCGGCTTCTGGCGTCGGCGTCGTCCTCTGACTGTGTAGGCTACGTCGGCGGCTTCTGACGTCGGCGTCGTGGCGGTCGGTAGCGAGACGTCGCTTCTTTTGTCACTGGACGTCGCGGCGGTACACTGTGCGTCGCGGTTTCTGATACGTCGTTTCTGGCGTCGCGATGCCGATTCGGTGGTCGCTACCGTTCGGACTTACTTTCTTCGAGAGTTACCAGGGTATTCGGCCGGACCGATTTTACGGGTCAGGCTAGAGTTCCTGGTCTCTCCACCTTCAGCTTCTAACTTCAACTCCTAACTCCAACTTCAACTCAACTCCTAACTCCAACTTCAACTCCCCAACTCGACTTCTAACTCAACTCCCCTCTCAACTCAACTCGACTGCTAACTTGGCGGCTGGTTTCGCCTTATATTCTCTCTCCGGCGACCCAGGGTGTGGCCGCGGGGCTCGAGGGGAAGCCTCCAGCTGGTCTTCCGCCGATTGGCTCCTTTGATGCCCGCCTCCATCGTCCATTCGTCTCTCACGATCCCTCCTAGGTCCCGATTGACGCTATTGGTTACTGAACCCAATGTTGCCTCCGTTCCGCCCCCTATTGTTCTCCCAGTTTGCGGCTAATCTCGATGCTTTTCTGGTATGTAGGCCTAAACACTTTGTTATTTCACGAACGCTTTGTTCACTGTTCATATCCCTATCCCGTCACCAAAACACATTGCAAAATGAATTAAACTTAAGGAAAATATTACAGTACAAATTGGCAAAGGCGGAAAATTGAAAACACAAATTCGCATCAACACTTATTACCCAAAAATAAAACTGCTTACATATACATACTTAATCAAATCGACACGCCAGATAGACATATTTTTATCGACCAGTTATTTCTACCATTATTGACTAATTACATGGGATTGACGCAGGGTTTCATTAGATCACAGTAAAATTCCTTGAGTATGCATTACAATATTATTCTTATTATTACGTCGTCGGTTTGATTCTTACAGTAGGCCTCTCAATATTTAACGTTATTTATACATTACATCGTTATAGGTCAATCCTTATCATTAACATTGATTTAACGTTATTTATACATTACATCATTACAGGTCAATCCTTATCATTTACATTGATTATCTTCGATACCTCCACAAAATCATTATTATTTCTTTTTTTTTTATTTAAACCGGACGGTATTTAAAATTTACCACTCCGCATATTCTCTTCCTTTCTTTTTCTTTTTAATTTTTTTTCTTTAACAATGACAACATGTACTTGATACTTAGTTTTATTTTTAATTTTAGCTTAAATAAAACAAGCTATCGTACTTCTTAGTTGGACCAAACATAATTGTCAATATGTGACATAGAGATACAAAACAAAGGGCTAAAATTATACAGACATCGTGGCATTTCTTAGTGAATCAATTAACATAAAAACTTATTTACATGGGATACATGCTTCAAGCGGGTCCCCTAATGTTAATGTTCTGTATACATCTTTGTAATTTCTTTTGGGATTACAAAGTACATGAATTTGCATCAACGCCACTTTCCCGAAAGGAATGCTTACATATACTAACATAATCAAATTCGATAGACACTTTTTTTTTCAAGAAATTATGTTAAACCTTATTACTAGAAGAAAAATTAAGAAAACTTGGCGTAAATTAATTAATGTAACATTATTTACACCTAAATAATGAAAATTCTTACTTCAATATGTAGGCTGGATTGAATGCAAAACGTTTTTTTTGGACTTTCATTATACTAATCATTATCTTATCAAATCAGCTTTCTTCCACCCCTGGTATAAGAATATAGGAAAAGAATAAAAATAGAGAACACTAAAAAATTATATAAGCCACATTCCACCCGGCAGACCATTGAAAATTTTCCAAACAAGAATTATTTTGAGCTTTATTATTACTAGATTAAAACAACTATTTTAAAATAGACCGACAAATTATATTGCTTAAACGAGTATCAAAACAATAATTGCATGTTTACAGATAGGTTATATACCTACAACCTATAATTTGTATAAAAAAACACAATATTGGGAGCTTAAATAACTAATGACAAATTAACATTATTCTTAAAAATAATTAAAACTCACAAATTAACATTATTCAACTAGGTGTATGTAATATATGAAAACATAGGACATGAAAGCCTCGATCTAAAGTAATATTAATGTTTATTCCAACACGGCATTTACTTATTTGCAATTAATTAAACTATTTTGTTTCAACCCCGTGTGCTAAAATTCATTCTGCAGACAGATTTCAAAAACTAAAAAGTCGGAATCTTATATCTCTTCAACCGTGTTACATCTTTTCACGAGATAATATTCTATTACGTTATATATTACATATTACATCAATATCAAACATCGTCGGCAATAATACAATCGAGTTTTTTTTTTCCTTTTATTCCGATCAATACATTTTTTATTATTTGCCACAAGTTAGATTAATTCGGGATGATCTCGTTATCATTTCAAATTGCAATGTCCCGTTCATTTCGGTCCTTAACTACATATAAAACGAGTAACATCCACCTGCAGAGGTGGCCTGGGTTATCTAAACAATCATTACCTTACTTAAATTAAACATATCAGTTGCTCATTAATTAGGTACATATTACATTGATATTATGATTCACCACTTTGCCTCAATTTCTAATTCGGCCTCTACCTTCTTAATTGATTGACCCCTGTTATCTTTATTGATAATGGCCGCCTGGTCGTGCGTTGTGGGATCTTCGCGCCCTTATATTAATAATATGATTTATACGATCCTACATCTCGCGGATAGCGTCGCCATGTGGGAGATCGGTATGTCAGCGCTTTCTAAAACATCTCTATTGTCTGTCGAGGACAATAGTAAGTTTACTGCGACGACTTTCGGAATTATTATCTTGTTTTTCTAAAAAATGTCTTTCCCAAAACAATGGCGACTTCTCTAACAAACGCAGCTTTCTAAACCGTTGTCCCATGTGTTCGCATTTGGCCAAGATGTTCTTTCTATTGTTTAATCGGGGTTAGAGATATACGTCCCGCTGCAAGAAAAGGTTTACCGTTTTTACCCTTCCAAGATGTTACTTAAGAACAAAAGGTTGCGAACGTATTGCCCATCCTAACAAAAGGCCGTGCACTATTAATGTCTTCGGCAACCCTAACTTTCTAATTCATTGTTTCATATGTTTTATGGCGGGCTATCCTAAGAGCGATCGTCCGTCGCAATGTTATTTTTTTGAACAATAGGTCACATATTTCGTCCTCGAACAAAAGATCGAACATGACCGGCTGTGACCACATGGCGCGTGATCTTCGAAACATGGGCGCTTTGATTTCGGTATTGCCCTAGGACAAAATTAATAACCTGGTTCGCGTCATATTCCGGTACATCAACACGCACCCCCCCGAGTTGACGCGAACCGGTTATTATTAGGCCACCTGATGTGCGTTTGGTGGTCGCTAGCACTCCCTCTTCAGCATTAGCCCAGCGACCTAATCTATCGTTCCGCGCGAAGAGCCAAGGCGACAAAACAAAAAAAAATATCTCGGACTGACTCCTGACCTAGGGGTTATCAAACTATATTGGGGAACAGGGAAAACGGAAAAAAAAATCTCCAGCCTTCTGGCTTCCGGTGTCACTCATCTCCCTTCCGGTTATTACTTGCGTGCGTGCGTGTGTGTATGTGTTCGTTTTCCTATGCAGCCCTCCTCGCTCTTTTTCTCACTTCACTCCGGCGGGTCCATGTCGGCGCCCTGCCGACGATGGGGTCCGCGCCCGCGACCCCCCTTTCGGGTCCTTCCTCGCCTAACACGCCCTTGTGCTCCGGCGGTTTCCTTCGTCGTCGTCCCCCTTATGCATCCATATCGGCGCCCTGCCGATGATGGAACCGTGCTCGTGACCGCTGCCTGGGTCCTCCGTCGTCTCACGCTCGTCTCGCTTCGTCCTACCTCGTCATCCCTGCGTCCGCATTCAGCGCTCTAGCCTTGCTGGACTCTGTTCTACGCCCGCTGCATATTCCGGCGCCACAACACATACAAGGAAACACACGCCGCACTAACGCGCCTCGCACTGAGACCGGTTTTGAACAAGGAGAATTATGAACATTTAAAAAAAAAAACAAATAATGCCTACATCGTCGCCTCGGCCACCTCGTATCCTATTTATCGCGAATTCCGAACTACGCATCGCTTGGTACTTAACCCACTTCCGGTCCGATAGTAAATCTTAACCGACGAATAAAAAAAAAAAAACGGTAAAATAGAAAGTGGAGCCTACTCTATATTCAAGTGTACGATAACGAGAGAGAAAAAAAATACTCTGAATCTCCAGAGGCAGTAAAACATTACCAGTTGTCCTCAATGAGTGGGCACATTAGGACCTACACTAAACTCATTATCGTCAGCGACCGTAAACTCGACCTAAATATACATTTTTGAAGTACTCGGTCGGCCCCTCCTAATTAAGTAACAATGGGGTGTTATGGGGATTATCGGCGCCTGGGGCCGTTGACCCGCTATTTACTATTCCTAGCTCGAGTGCATCATAAAACGACCTCTCTCGGCTCCCATTGTCTGGGACGAAACCAGAATGGTTTGACTGTCGGCACGCCGCTGTCATCTTGTTAATCTATCGGAATATATTTTATTCTTACGTGTTAACTAATTTCTAATATCTCCACTTAATTCTAACTTATATAAACGAGAAAAAAATTAAAAGTGTTTCCGGGAAAAGAACTGCTGTTGTAATCGTCTGTACTTTACTTTAAATCTATTCTTACTACAATGTCTTTATTTTGGTGCCCCGATAAAATAACATTTTGGTATCCGGTTGTCTCCCCGGACATATCAAAACCGCGAAAAGATTCGCCGACTGTACAACGCTATCCGCCCTTCGTGAAATCCGCGGTTCTACTCGCGCCGCGAGCCTTATCGCGACAAAAATCGTCTGCAGGAAAATGACATAGTAACATATTCCTACTTGTGGCGGTTGGCGAAATTGTTCCCTTTCCGCGCACGATTTTATTTCTTTACGGAACCCCATGGTTAGGTGCACGATTCGTCGCACCCAAGTTTATCATATGGTACCGACCGGGTAAGTTATTAGGCTCGATTACTTAGTTCTGTGGGCGCCAGGTACTTTAAGGTTGACGTACCAACCGATTAGCTCGATTCTATCATCCCTCGTTTCACTCGCTTGATATCAGTGTCTTTAATCTAAAACTCAGGGTGGAATCCGCCAGAAAACCCTATTCCGGCGTGCTTTATACGCACGAGCCCCGCGTTGGAAGCGCCACTTGATATACCAGAGTCGGGGGGGTAAGGTCAGAGGGGTCAGAGGGAGGTATAAAATCACGGTGTAGTAAACCGGCCGGGAGATCTCAGATCTACGTATGCCGGCGGTTACGCCCTCCCCTAGGTACAATCAAAACGTCAGGTGACTGACTAGGACACTGATATCTCGAGGCGGGTGAAGGGATAGAAAAATAATGAAATCGAAACAATTTTACAAGTCTCTATATTGGGCACTGTAGCAAATTAATTTACATGAAACATTAATCTTAACTTACATACGACGCAGCAAAGTGGTTACTAATTTAAAAATTACATGAACCCTAATTTAGAGGGAGAGGACCAAATTATAAACAAAGAAAGAAAAAAAGACAAAACACATAAAAAATCTGATCTTACTGCTAAAATGTATGGTGACGAGATTAAATTAACACTTCGGTAGAAACAGGTGGGCGGAGAAAAAGTCTTTAGATCGGGGTAACCTGTTTCGGAGAGTTCGGCAAGTGTCTTCTTCGTGCTGCTTCGTGGTGGGCGGCGGCTTCTGGCGTCGGCGTCGTCCTCTGACTGTGTAGGCTACGTCGGCGGCTTCTGACGTCGGCGTCGTGGCGGTCGGCAGCGAGACGTCGCTTCTTTTGTCACTGGGCGTCGCGGCGGTACACTGTGCGTCGCGGTTTCTGATACGTCGTTTCTGGCGTCGCGATGCCGATTCGGTGGTCGCTACCGTTCGGACTTACTTTCTTCGAGAGTTACCAGGGTATTCGGCCGGACCGATTTTACGGGTCAGGCTAGAGTTCCTGGTCTCTCCACCTTCAGCTTCTAACTTCAACTCCTAACTCCAACTTCAACTCCTCAACTCAACTTCAACTTGGCGGCTGGTTTCGCCTTATATTCTCTCTCCGGCGACCCAGGGTGTGGTCGCGGGGGCTCGAGGGGAAGCCTCCAGCTGGTCTTCCGCCGATTGGCTCCTTTGATGCCCGCCTCCATCGTCCATTCGTCTCTCACGATCCCTCCTAGGTCCCGATTGACGCTATTGGTTACTGAACCCAATGTTGCCTCCGTTCCGCCCCCTATTGTTCTCCCAGTTTGCGGCTAATCTCGATGCTTTTCTGGTATGTAGGCCTAAACACTTTGTTATTTCACGAACGCTTTGTTCACTGTTCATATCCCTATCCCGTCACCAAAACACATTGCAAAATGAATTAAACTTAAGGAAAATATTACAGTACAAATTGGCAAAGGCGGAAAATTGAAAACACAAATTCGCATCAACACTTATTACCTAAAAATAAAACTGCTTACATATACATACTTAATTAAATCGACACGCCAGACATATTTTTATCGACCAGTTATTTCTACCATTATTGACTAATTACATGGGATTGACGCAGGGTTTCATTAGATCACAGTAAAATTCCTTGAGTATGCATTACAATATTAATCTTATTATTAAGTCGTCGGTTTGATTCTTACAGTAGGCCTCTCAATATTTAACGTTATTTATACATTACATCGTTACAGGTCAATCCTTATCATTAACATTGATTTAACGCTATTTATACATTACATCATTACAGGTCAATCCTTATCATTAACATTGATTCAACGTTATTTATACATTACATCATTACAGGTCAATCCTTATCATTTACATTTAAAATTTACCACTCCGCATATCCTCTTCCTTTCTTTTTCTTTTTAATTTTTTTTTCTTTAACAATGACAACATGTACTTGATACTTAGTTTTATTTTTAATTTTAGCTTAAATAAAACAAGCTATCGTACTTCTTAGTTGGACCAAACATATTTGTCAATATGTGACATAGAGATACAAAACAAAGGGCTAAAATTATACAGACATCGTGGCATTTCTTAGTGAATCAATTAACATAAAAACTTATTTACATGGGATACATGCTTCAAGCGGGTCCCCTAATGTTAATGTTCTGTATACATCTTTGTAATTTCTTTTGGGATTACAAAGTACATGAATTTGCATCAACGCCACTTTCCCGAAAGGAATGCTTACATATACTAACATAATCAAATTCGATAGACACTTTTTTTTTTCAAGAAATTATGTTAAACCTTATTACTAGAAGAAAAATTAAGAAAACTTGGCGTAAATTAATTAATGTAACATTATTTACACCTAAATAATGAAAATTCTTACTTCAATATGTAGGCTGGATTGAATGCAAAACGTTTTTTTAGGACTTTCATTATACTAATCATTATCTTATCAAATCAGCTTTCTTCCACCCCTGGTATAAGAATATAGGAAAAGAATAAAAATAGAGAACACTAAAAAATTATATAAGCCACATTCCACCCGGCAGACAATTGAAAATTTTCCAAACAAGAATTATTTTGAGCTTTATTATTACTAGATTAAAACAACTATTTTAAAATAGACCGACAAATTATATTGCTTAAACGAGTATCAAAACAATAATTGCATGTTTACAGATAGGTTATATACCTACAACCTATAATTTGTATAAAAAAACACAATATTGGGAGCTTAAATAACTAATGACAAATTAACATTATTCTTAAAAATAATTAAAACTCACAAATTAACATTATTCAACTAGGTGTATGTAATATATGAAAACATAAGACATGAAAGCCTCGATCTAAAGTAATATTAATGTTTATTCCAACACGGCATTTACTTATTTGCAATTAATTAAACTATTTTGTTTCAACCCCGTGTGCTAAAATTCATTCTGCAGACAGATTTCAAAAACTAAAAAGTCGGAATCTTATATCTCTTCAACCGTGTTACATCTTTTCACGAGATAATATTCTATTACGTTATATATTACATATTACATCAATATCAAACATCGTCGGCAATAATACAATCGAGTTTTTTTTTTTTTCCTTTTATTCCGATCAATACATTTTTTATTATTTGCCACAAGTTAGATTAATTCGGGATGATCTCGTTATCATTTCAAATTGCAATGTCCCGTTCATTTCGGTCCTTAACTACATATAAAACGAGTAACATCCACCTGCAGAGGTGGCCTGGGTTATCTAAACAATCATTACCTTACTTAAATTAAACATATCAGTTGCTCATTAATTAGGTACATATTACATTGATATTATGATTCACCACTTTGCCTCAATTTCTAATTCGGCCTCTACCTTCTTAATTGATTGACCCCTGTTATCTTTATTGATAATGGCCGCCTGGTCGTGCGTTGTGGGATCTTCGCGCCCTTATATTAATAATATGATTTATACGATCCTACATCTCGCGGATCGCGTCGCCATGTGGCGGATCGGTATGTCAGCGCTTTCTAAAACATCTCTATTGTCTGTCGAGGACAATAGTAAGTTTACTGCGACGACTTTCGGAATTATTATCTTGTTTTTCTTAAAAAAATGTCTCTCCCAAAACAATGGCGACTTCTCTAACAAACGCAGCTTTCTAAACCGTTGTCCCATGTGTTCGCATTTGGCCAAGATGTTCTTTCTATTGTTTAATCGGGGTTAGAGATATACGTCCCTCTGCAAGAAAAGGTTTACCGTTTTTACCCTTCCAAGATGTTACTTAAGAACAAAAGGTTGCGAACGTGTTGTCCATCCTAACAAAAGGCCGTGCGCTCTTAATGTCTTCGGCAACCCTAACTTTCTAATTCATTGTTTCATATGTTTTATGGCGGGCTATCCTAAGAGCGATCGTCCGTCGCAATGTTATTTTTTTTTGAACAATAGGTCACATATTTCGTCCTCGAACAAAAGATCGAACATGCCGGGGCTGTGACCACATGGCGCGTGATCTTCGAAACATGGGCGCTTTGATTTCGGTATTGCCCTAGGACAAAATTAATAACCTGGTTCGCGTCATATTCCGGTACATCAACTTATACGATTGGCCGTATTCTGTAAATAACAAGATTTTAATTTGGTGATTGTTACTCCAACACTCAAAAATAGATATGTGTTTTTCAAATTGGATTAAAATAAAAATCTATGCTTCGTTCAAAGCATAGATTTTTACAGAAACTGATCGTTTGATTGGTGTAAAACGCAAAAATCTATGCTTTAAACTAAAGATTGCTATCAACCAAATTGATACAAGCGGCCCTTAGTGTGATATATTGATTGAAGGGAATGTGCAGTATAAGCATTCGATTTTCGTTTAAAATCCAAGACAGGAAGCAGAAATTGCATCCTGTGTTTTCATGTCTACGCAATGACGCAATATCACTTCAACACATATAAACCATTTTAAATTAAAATAGGTTCATCAATATTTTGCTACGCATACGTAGATTGTTATGTCTGACTTAACGTAGGTGTTATTAAAAAATCTCTTTATTTGATGTCGCAGCAATATTTGTATTGTCCCTCAAACCAGTCATTGCAATCTGAAGTTTTGTCTAAAATATAAGTTTTTGATGAATATTATATAGAGTAAGTAGTAATATTATTTTCAATTTAATATAGAAAGCAGCTGACTCAGTTTTATTCTCTAAATAGTTTTTTTTTCTATATTATCTGGTGTGTCTTACTTGCTTGCAATCTTTTACACAATATTCATACATAACTCGCTATATAAATTAACACATCGAACTCCGAAGGGAGCGCGGATGCTAGAGGCGGGTCATACTCGTACACCCCCGTATCAATCCTTTATATTGGTAATCACCATCTCAAATTCTCCATATGTTTTAAGGCAATACTTCGACTTAGGGCCAGTTGTTTCAAGTTGGATTAAAGTAAGCGTTCTTTTAAAGCATAGATTTTTACGTTCTCCACCAATCACACGATCCGTTTTCGTAAAAATCTATGCTTTAATCGACCGCTTACTTTGATCGAACTTGAAACAACCGGGCCTTAGGCGTATAACTACACTGTGAACGAGAGAATACATTTTCTCTTGATTTTTTTATGCCTTAAACTTTGTTTTATGCACATTTATAGTTTCAACGAGAACGTGATATATGTATATCCGTTGTGATAATGGTTATGGATTTTAATTTTTTCTTCGGTGGGGGGTACGTTTATAACTGCATTTGGAACAGGAGAACATTTTATCTTCATTGTGAGTAAGCATTTCACAATTTAAATGTTATTTGCGAGTTCACGAATAATTGCATTGGGAACAAGAGAATGGTTTAAGTGTAGTTAAGGGAATGAATTTTTAGTATTTGCTTCTCTCTGTTTCGTGAACGCCGGGCGACGGCCGCGAAATGATTTTGATTGGTCAAAACTGACATCCGACGTATTTTACGCCAACCGCTAGCCAGGATTTAAACCTCTAGAAATCTGACCGGTGACAGTTGGAAAGCAATATTCACATTCCTTTTCGTGTGGTATCCGAATCCATCATATACATTCAGTTCACATCAGCCTTTCGGAATAGACAGACCGATCTGTTCCGGATTCGACGAAGCCGGGAGAATTGGAGATTGAATCCAACATACTAGGAAAAAGCTGTAAGTACTATTTGTCAGCTGTGGACGTAGCTAACTCGGTGTACTTATATTTCGGGTGTCCGGATCAATCATTATCGGCGGAGATTGGAAAGGAAAATATTTATTTCCTAATCCTGACCCATGTGCGGTGGTGGCAATTCCGACCGACATCGCACACTGTCAACACACGTATTATCGCACCTAAAACATGTGAATGATTGTTATCTAATTGAGTAACAGAATGATCACTAACGCCCAAATTCAGAGTGAATACTTAGATGATTTAAAGGTTAAGGTGCGCCTTAAGAGTGTTATTTTGTTCTGAAAATTACGCTTTTAAAGCGTACCTTCTTAATCTTTAAATCACTAAGTATTGACTCTGAATTCGGGCCTAAGATGATTTTTCATGTGCACGTATAACTGCATTGTGAACATTATAAGGTGTTCTCTTTATAGACATGTGGTTTTTTAAGACTCTTTCATTGGCCGTTGATCTATTTATAATACTTTTGATGGTTGAGACAGAGCTTGCAAGATTCCTTCTGAAAAAATGCATGGCATTAATATCAGTAAGATTAACTTAAGCTTTAAAACAAGTTTTTTTTCTCTGTGGTCCTGGAACTACCACTGAGGAATATTAATGGTTACGTTTGGTTGCGTGGTATTTAAATGATATTTCTAAAAAGAAGCAAACGAAATAATTATCATGGCGTGGCTACGATCTATTAAGGATTTTAGGCTTTTTTTTATTTATAAAAAATATATATCGTTGTACAAAATTTATTGAAATACAAAGATCATTCATACAATAAAATCGTATTACTCTCCATAAAAGAGCTGACGCTCGTGGTTATAGGAGGAGTAAATCACATCGTATTATTTATAAATATTACAATTTTTATAACAAAATATTAAACAAAATAGTAAACAAAAAATATCACGAAAAGATAGTAAATAAATATCAGGAATCAAAAATAGACGAAAATAAATACATATAAGGGAATTTCAAAAAATTTTTTTGTTAAAGTTTTTTAGTTCATTTTTAAATTATGTAAAGTCTTTATTTTTTTTATTTGTCACTTTTTGTTTAACTATTACTATTGCTACTGATCAAACAACCGCCCCCGAGGAAGGATTTTTGACATCATACGGCAAATAAACAGCCGAACTCAACTTCTCGTGGTCTTTAAATCATTATGTCATGTGATAGTTCTACCCAAGTGATAAACCATTTTCGTGTTCTGAATGCTTTTTAGCGTACGTTTGATTAAAATATTTTGAATTGTTTTTGAGCTAAGTTAATATAAACGAAACACAAATTTCATTATTTATTTATTTTCCCTAGTGTAATAAAGGGTCCTGATTACATAAATGATGTCAAATTTTGGCGCAAGCAAGTTTTAAAGCAGTTATTTTAAGTTTATAAATGATACATTTTTGACATTTCACGCCATAGATGCCCATATAAAATATGTTTTTGCTGTTTTATTCATAGAAATTAACAAATCGCGTTTCTCATAAGTGGGCCCATTCATTATCTTTCATATCAACTATACGATCCTGCATTACGCCCATAGATAAGATAATATAATATTACGCCGGCGCGGCGCGGCAGCTTGCCATGCAATACAATGAATGCCCCGCATTAGCTGAGAAAAAATCATTGTGAATTTGAATTTTAAACTTGCTTGCGCCAAAATTTGATATATTTTATGTAATCAGGACCCTTTATTATGGCAGGGAATTTTTTTTATGTGTGTTTCATTTGTATTACTAACTTATTCCCAAAAATGCTGTTTTCATTTTTATGGTACATACAAATTAAAAACTAATACTACTTTGGATTCGCGAATAAATTTTAGTACCTTAATAAATGTGAAATGTTTGAGTAGATGTTTTAAAATATTTTTTAAGTTATACTTCTTTTGCAACATTTAGGGTAAAAACAAATTGTAGCGGAAGTTACACACGCGCAGCGTGCGCAGCGTGCGCAGCATGTATCGAAAATGCATAAAAACTCTAAAATTAAGGATTTGTTAAGATCAGCGAAGGATCGAGATCACTTAGAAACATACGGTGTGTACAGACTCGATTGTCAAGACTGCGATAAAGTATACGTGGGACAAACGGCGCGTACAATTTCCAACGAGCACAAACGGGCATGCAAACTCGGTCATCCAGAAAAATCAGCACTGGCTGAGCATTTTCTGGATACCGGCCATCATTTTGCATTCGAACCGAAAATCCTTGGAAAGCCTAAGAGTCACCATACGCGTCTTATCAAGGAAGCACTAGAAATCTACAAGCACCCGATAAATATTAATAGAGATGATGGTCTCAAATTAAAAACATCTTGGTATCCGGCGCTTCAAAGTCATTCTCGTCGCAGGCTCCGCAGAGATAGTGATCAGACAACAGATGAATCATACACGCAACACAATACAACACATGACTTCGGCGCGGTATTGCAAGCCGATACTTAACCACAACACCAACATTCAAGACAACACATCAGCCCTGATGATGGACCCTGCAATGGAATCCGAAACGTCGGCCCGAAAGGTCGTAACAACACGGCATAATACCCCAGCAAACACAAACTTTCTGATTCTTCCAGATTCTGAGTGGCCGTGAAAACCTAAGAATATTCTATGTTTATGTTCATTTATATAATGCCGTTTATGCTTCATAGACGCTTCAAGGGCGCTTTATATCCCGAAAAAAAATTGTTTTTAGACTCTTCTTGAAGAATTCCTGGTTCTCCGTAGATCGCAACACTGGAGGCAGCTGATTCCACATAGCTGGACCCGCAAAGCTGAAAGCACGTTCCGCAAACTTGGTGGCTCCAGTAGGTCTCTTTGGTACCACCAGCCTGCAGAGTGCCTCCTATTCAGCTGACCGCAGTGTGAGCTATCTTCCAGTGATATTGTCTGGGATACAGAGGTCGATCAAATATTGTGGTGCTTTTCTTTGAAGACTTTTGTACACCATCAGAAAGAGTTTGAAATTTATCCGCTCCGGCAGGCGAAGCCAAAGTAGCTGCTTCAGCATTGAGGATATCCGTGAGACCTTTGATGCCTTAAATATAAGCCTCGCCGCAGCATTCATCACTGATTGATGTCTGTCGAGCTGAGTCCTAGGCTGTCCTGCATATATTGCGTTACAATGGCGAGATGACGTACGTAATCAGAGACTTTTCTGTGTCTGGGGGAAGGCATTTTCTTACAGACTTGATCTGTCTTAAACCATAGAAACCAGCGCTGACAGCTTTGTTAATCTGATTTCTTAATATAGGTACTTAATATGCATGTTGCTAGAGCAGGCCGAAGATACTTGCAATTGGGATAGTGGGCTGAGTTTTAAATAATAATTTAAATAATAATGTACCTATATATTATAACAAGGAATAAGAACTGTGGCTCCCTCATCAGACTCAAGAGCTTCTCTTCACTGATGAGGTCTACATGACTACTAAGTATTTAAAAAAATGTTTAATCTGATATGTTATATATAAGAACTGTATTTGTACCATAAATTAAATAAATAAAATATAAATAAAATAAAAAATGTTTTTTTAATGTGGTTTGTACCCAGTATTCCGTTAGTGTCTCATTAAAAATACTAGATAAATAAATAAAACTAGAACTCATTCATAAATTGTGTTTATTGATTTGTGAGTCTTTATTTTGTTCTGAATATTATTTACAATTGATTTTATTATCAATACATTATTTATCATTAATTTATCATAAGTGATTGTATAATTATATCGTATTAAAAATGTTCGTAAAATATTTATTCTTTGTACATTATTGTCACTCTAGGACCATCTATTAGGGTCAATAATGACCTGTTGACGGTCTTTTTGTTAAAAAATAAAAAAATAATATCGAGGATAGGAAGCAAAAAGGGCGTTAGTGATTATTTCAAACCTTACGGGGGAGCAAAAGAAAGTTCTTTTGAAGTGATTTTGAAATGATTGAAGTGATCAAAAGAAAGTGATTTTGTCAATGTTTAATAATAAAATAAATATTGACAAAACATTAGTTTGCTCTCCTGTAAAGTTCGAAATAATCACTAACGCTCTTTTGGCTTTCTACCCTCGATATCATGTCAGATAAATATTTAGTTTCGATGTTTTTTCCAAAATACATATAAATTTACGTAGAAGTAATGCTTCAATTCACTGCATATTGTTTATAATTGATATTATTCAATTCAGTGCATATTGTTTATATTCGATATTATTCAATTCACTGCATATTGTTTATATTTGTATTATTTGAGATGAGATCTAGCGTCGATAAAACACAGCCAGGTAGTCTAACCCTGTTTATTAAGAAGTGCTTAATGCGCGATAAAAACAAAGACGTGGTTGCTGACTGGGACAATCTTGGGTTATGTCTCCCGGACGTAGTTGAAAGGGACGATCCCTTCTCTCCCGTCAGCCTTCCTCACCGTCCACCACTCGGGAAAGGTCTTGTTGACCAGCAGCAGGGTCTCGTCTTTCACTATGGTTATATCCTTCCCGGTGTAAGAGTGTAATGCTATCATCTATCAGGAAAAAAATATTATATAGTAAAAGAAGATAGCGAGGCGTGCAGTGAGAACAAGAAGCATGGCTCTTATTTAAATGTATATTGGGAAAAAAAATCGAAATTAAATATTTATCTGGCAGAATATTATGAAATATTAAAATCTGAATAATATGTTAATTATCGTGATAGGAATATTACGAGATATATCTATTATTTCAGTTTCCTTTCAAAATATATGCTTAGGAAAAAGTCACGCTTCTTGATCTCACTGCACGCCCCTGGAAGACAGTATATTTCAGACCACGAAATCTAAGTTTCTTAAGAAAGATAGATAGATTTCACTTGAATTTCTATATATGTACATACTAAATAAATGTGTAAGTGCATATACTTTTAAGGCAATTTAATTACAATCTTATGAAAATCTGGTTCGAAACGAAAAAATATACTATGATTACTGCACGGAATTTCAATTCCACGCCGATTGATAAATATTATAATTTGACTTAGCTGGAGAGACCGCGATATGCCCGACACTATGGTCAAATATCTACAAAAATATTTTTTCAAGTGATTCCTTTATTTCTTAAAACATTTGAACAACTGCATTTTAAAATAATCTCATTCATTCAATTGAACAACAAAAAAATTTAATTTAACCTACAAAGCTTTATAGAAAAAAATTCTAATTAAAAATTTTAAAGTAAAAATAAGTTTTTTCTTACCTTTTTATGTACGTTCTGATATTTATCATTTCAAAGATTTTATTTATTAACATTCTACATATTTACATATGAAAAGAAAGCCATTTTTAAATACTCGCTAAAATATGCGATAATCATGACATTCTGTATACTTACTAACGCTCTCAAAACAATAGTAGTAATAAATGGCTCAATGATTGGGGGTGCAGTACAATATGTAATGGAGTTTTTGAAGTCAAAATAAAAGAATTTTTTGCCTGCCAATTGCGGAACTCCAATACCCTTTATTGTAAGCTGATCGAGGCTAAATTTCAACTCCCAACCAATATTTGTCATCTTCTTGCTGTGAATTAAACTAATATGATAACTACAATAAAATAATATGATGATCTTTTTTTCAATTTCCTTGACGTAGTTGAAAGGGACGATCCCTTCTTTCCCGTCAGCCTTCCTCACCGTCCACCACTCGGGAAAGGTCATGGCTATGTCCTGCCCGGTGTAGGCGTGCTGCGCTATCACCTGAGTGAAACATGTTTATTATTAATTCTTACTTTCCGCGCATAAAGGACTGTACGGGGTATCTTATAGCTAGCAGCAAAAACTTTACCGGTGTATGATAATGACTTGAAAATGTTAAAGCAACTGTGACTCTATCAATAGTTATGAAGATATGCAATTTGAAAGTTTGCATTTTTTTTTTCAATATTTATAACTTATTTTTTGTAAAAAGTTATACTATCATTATGGTGACTTAATAAATGTTGTCAAATGTTTTATAACTATTTCTTTTGATTTAGCTGACCATTAATAATCAGAAATGTGAAAATGTATCATGTATATTAGGTGTACTTTCGAAAAGCACAATTAATCAAACAATAAATGACATTGAATAATATGTGGCAAATATGATATAAATAAGACGGTGCCAAAAAAACATCAAATTTTTTTACAAAGAACACTTTAAGTGTATGTTTCTTTTTATTTCTTGAATAGGAATTACTATTACTAAAACATTACTATTTGCACATATTTACAGAAATGTTACAGGTTTATTTGACTTTGCAGATTTGTATTACTCCATGGCAAAACAGTTTTTTTTTATTCACCCCAAACACACAATCGACTAAGCATTATTGTCACCTGTGACTTGCTCTTATGGTCCTCGGAAAGTTTGCTCTTCTCTTGCACCTCCCCACTGCTCTCTGCAGCCTTGCTTCTCACCCACGCCACTGAGTCACTGTCTCCTGCAGCCTTGCTGTTCTCTCCCACAAGCTTGCTGTTCCCTTTTGCAGCCACATTACCGTTCTGAGCGGAAGTGTCAGCATCCCCCGTGCCATTGCCACTTGTGGCTGTGTCACTGCATGACACTGCCATGGAACTACCACTCTTGACTGAGTTGCTGCTATCTGCGACCGACGTGTCCCGCTTGGTCAGTGGCTGAAAAAGAATGGCAAAATCCACTTTGAAATATCACGCTATTGCTATTGGTTCATACTTATTTATATTATTGCAACAAATATTTTCCAATATCTAGCCATTGAAGTGTTAGTCCCCGATTCATATTCTCCCTTCCATCTTGCAGCTGAGTGACATCCCGCTTTGTTCACCCCACAGATCGGCTTTATAGTAGCCAGGGTCAATACACTTCCCTAAGGAACATTTAAGGTATTCAGAAACTCGTTTTTCTCCAAAATTGGCGTGCTTTTCGTATATGTACTCTTTTACCTGATTCCAGTGGCCGAACCCTTCGCTCATCTATGCATTTTTCGAACCGTCTAACCGTCTATTGTTTCATAGCATTATTATTATAATTATTATAATCTTGCATGTTATCATAATTTGATATTATGTTATTATAATTTGTATTTCCAGTGAGACTATACTTTCACTAGTAGAAATGTATTTTTCCCGGTCGGGCAGAGTGGGGGCAGTGAAAACATGTCAATCAATGAATTCACAGATTCACTACACATTATCTGTGAAAATACATTTAGTCCACGAATGCGCGCATTACTCAAAGCATAGATAATATATCGGTGAAACCATTAATAATTTTTACACGAACGTACGCAATTCTTAAAGCATAGAAAGTATAAAGCCGGCACTTCACTAGGCGATTTTTATTCATTTTGCGGTCCTATTAAAACTCCTAAATTAAAATAGGACAGTGACACCGCAAAACGAATACGAATCGCGAAGTAAGGTGTCGGCTGAAAGATCGCGCACTCGGGTTTTTTTAGATATCTAACGATTGCGGGAACAAAAAACCTTTTTTTTTTCGAAAAATAAAATTATATTTATTGCTGAAAATGAAAAATAGATCTCACAATAAAAGGTATTAAATTTGAGCTTAATATTTATCAGACATCTGACAATTATAGAACATATGAGACAGGATGCATATTTGTAATATTATGGAATTTGGTTTCGTTTAGGTAAACATTACTTAGGTACTATTCGATGATTATTCTGGGCAGGATTTTCACGGATAAAAAAACCTTTAACAAATAACAAAACAAAATAAATGATATAAGTACCAGATACATAAGATAATTTAAAATAAACCAAAAAATAAAGTGGTAAAATTAAAACACATTTAAAAAAAAAAAGGACAATAATTAGGACACTTTAAAATAAGTAAATATATATATAATTCATGGGGTACAAAACATAAATAAAAATTTATTCCATAAACTGTAATTAATCCGATTGGTATATTCTAAGTCTAAGTAATTAATTGTTCAAAGAAGTTTTGAAAATAAAACACAAATCACTTTGTTTTCATCACTTTATAAGATATAAAATCTACATGTTTCGAGAACAATGTCTCAGGACAAACGCCTTCCTGCATTGATCACATATGGTGCAACTCAAATAACATTGAAAAAACTATATAAGCTTCCTTGCTTGGAGATCCAGATGTTAGGACTGCGTAGTCCTATGTGTGTAGATCGTCCTGTGGCGGCTGCGTAGCTCTGCTTTTTTGTAATGTTGTCCACGGTCCGTTACTCCTGATGTATGAGTAAAGTTGACATCATGGCGTAGCTTCCGATGTTGTCAATGTATGTTGTCAAAGGTCAGTACGGTGGAGTAGTTACTGACCTACCCCCCGACGCCGAGACCGGCAGCGTGCTGTCATGTGTGAGGACCTGTGTATCACTGTGGATGAGGTGATCGTGAGAGCACAGTTTATATACCCGATTGATCCTTGTCTGGCCTAGTTGTGTGCCGCTGGCGCATGACCTAACTTCTCCCAGTCAGCGTAATAGAGTCGCACGTGTTAATGTAGGCCAGCCAACATCTTGTATGTGTAGATGTCTGCTGGTTGTGCGTTTTTGGCTCTGTGTAATACTCCAGGTTGTGTGTGTCCTCTGATTGGCGCATGTTGCTTTTACTGATCTGCCAATCATGGGTGTGGTACGATGTCTAGAGTCAGCGCCCTTCCGTTCTCTTCGGCGTGTGTATTGTGAACCCTAGATTGGTGGTTGTGTGTATTTATGGGGTGAAACCCCATAAGACTCCCTCGATAGGCTTGGCTGGAACCTGTGAGTGTTGTGTTACTGCTTCTATCCGATGTTATCACTGAGCATGACATTCTGTTTATAAAAACTGACCTGCCTTACTTCTGATATTTCGCATCAGCATTTGTTTTGTTTGTATAGCACTGTCGCTGGCAGGTACCCAAACGCTGTTTTGTTTACGTGTTGTTATCAGCTGAATTGTAAATACTCCGGCCACCGCCGGTGAGTATTTTTTTTCTGACTCAGCTATCGTTGCATACGCTGCATTAGTCTTCTGCTACTAACGTGTTGCTTGTTGAATGTTGAATTTTTTTTTGTATGTTGTTTGTTGCTTTCGATGAATGGTCAGGCACAACGCTGTGTTGTGGACTTGACTGTCGCATCATTCGTTCCCCATATATTATTCGGTGTTACTGTTGTTTGTTGTTGGTGATTGCTTGACGTCCGTAGTTTTGTCGCTGAAGATGCTGGAGGACGCTGGTGCTCGCTGTTTTGGGCGCGCAGTGGGTCGGCGCTTGTTGATATTTCGCTGCTGTTGCTTTTACGTGCGTATAATCGTGTCACCATCCGCGCACGATTTTGATGTGTGACTCTCCGTAACCCACGCTTCCTAGTCCCGTGATACGGTAGAGTTTGCTCTCCTGTGCAGGTCTAGTCAGGTCTTTCTCCGATGTCGCATCTTTGGAGTTTTGATTGCTTGTAGAAAAGACATGTGGCTCGTTCCCTTTTGCTTGTCGATTTTTCTGGTTCAAGGTTCCGTGGTAGTGCTTTTTCGCCGTTTTTTGCTTGTTTGATGATTTCGCCCATAGTGTTAGTGTACAGAGTGGCAAGCTAGCCAGCCGGAGATCTGCCCTCTCAGAGTTGAACACTCAGAACTCACCCCAGTGTATATCAACTCGAATACTATTGAATAATTTATATAGTATTTCTACACATTCAATTTTATCTAAATATATTTTTAAAGTAACACATTAAATTTTATCTTAATATATTTTAAAATGATCTGTACACCTCATTTCTTAAAAAAAACCATACGATTTGTTTTTTTAAGCTGGCAATGGTATTATTATTGGTATATGTATTAGCATTGGTATATTATTTTATTTGTTTTACTTACATTTGCGATTCTGCATTCAATCTTCATCTCGTTCTTCATGCGGGCAAATGTGTGGTAGTAGCTGGCCACGTACATAATGACGGACCTCTCGTCTGTTCTGCTGGTGTCTACATCTATAAAGAAGCATTACGCAACTTGTACTGCCTAATAATTATTGTTATCCCGTGCAAAATCTTTGTCAAATTAAAAAGATACAGAAGTATCATGCGGAATGTTTAAAATATATGTAGTCAACCTCAGAGCAATGTTACCTAATTAAATCCTTTATATTAACTTCACCACTGGTCTTGAACGTGGAAAAATCTTTAAAATGAAAATTAACACACTTCCCAACATTGAGCTGAAATGCACATCGATTTGATGTCAGTGAAAATTCATTCTTACATACATTTGAGGTCACTCATACACAAACATTCACAAAAAATGCAAATTTATCTCAGACGTTCGGGCAAGTACCTACTTTCTGGTACTGTCATAAAATTATTTAAATCTTGGAAACTTAAGAATTTATCACTTTATTTAAAATTGTTAGAAAAGAAAAACTGATTTTTATTGTGTAGAATGACAACCAATAGAATAAAATGGAATAGAATAAGATGGCGAAGGCGAGCTCCATGGCTCGACACGGTCGCCACTCATGAAGCGGGACCGGTGACGTCATTTTGAATGCGGACGACCGGGCTGCAAGGCCGGTGATGTCAGCATCGCCCCAAGGCACCAAAAGACAGTGCAAATATGTTGGCGAAATTTTAAATATTATGTATGAATAAATAAAATTAAATAAAAAGATTGTGGACCTCTTATTTGGATGTTACAATATTGTAATATTATTATGAAATATTGTTTTGGAATGTAAATATTAAAATTGTAATATTTATGAATAATGAGAATGAATCGCATTGTGGCGATGACTCGGGGGACGCTCAGATATCAATACACTGGTTGCCTGGTTGAAGCAATGGTAGCCGAGAACGGCCCATTGGCTGGCACAGAGCCAGTAGCAAGTTGAAATATTTTCGAATATTTCTTGAACGGACTAGGTCCGTGTTGATGGATTTATGTTCTTAATATAAATTACCGAATCGCTTATCACAGCGATGGCTCCTACGGAAGCTGACACTTATACGTGTATAGTTTCCCGAATTGCTTTGCAATGCCTGTACGAGAGCTGACACTGCGGTGAGTAGAAATATTTTTCCAGGATGGCCAGAGATTGGGCAGCCGGGCCAGGAATAACCGGACTGCAGAGTGTTCCGAATCCACGAGGCCTAGTTGAGATGTCACAGAAAATAACTGATGGAGAGAATGAATAAATACTGATTGAGTGTATTTATTAGAATATTTATTGTGCACACAACGAGGCGCGCGGCAAGACTAATTACTGATAACGCGACGCGCGCGACGGCCACCGTCCGCTAAAAACCGGTTTTGATATTGATAAATAATGGATTTTTGCTATAAATAGATTTAGTAACGGGATTGATACACCTGAAGTTGACTAACTGTTCCTAGAGTACTTTAAAACATAAAATATTAGTGCAAGAGTCTTTTCTGAACTGTCGTTAAAACGTCTTTTAAAATGGCAAATAAATTGAATATTATTTGACAGCCTCTTACTGGTTTGGAAAGCACAAAATATAATTTGAAAATTACCAGATTGATGGCCCTGAGAAAGGCCTTTCAATACGATATGAGCGGCAGCACCGAGGTGTGACATCAGTTACCCTCGGCTCCGGTTTGACCCGATGTCGATAAGGGTCATTTTAATCAAAGTTAAATTACGACCGCTACAGCGATCGGATCAATCTGAAACCTTTTTTATTGTATTCCGTGTGTGAATATCTATCTGTTTGACTTTCATGTATGTAAATTGACATGGGCACCCCTGAGAGCTTAATAAAGAAATTGTTTTTGGCGGCCCTCTTAAAAATGCTTATAACTTAATAAATATTCATCTGACATGGTTGAAACCATTGTTAAAAGATGCGCATATGTTAATGTTTATATTAATTTATATAGTGCAGTTTGCAGCTTCAAGGGCGCTTTACAGGTGCGACATCCCGAAAAAATGAGTTTTTAGGCTCTTCTTGAAGTGTTCCTGGTTCTCCATAGATCGCAGCACTGGAAGCAGCTGATTCCACATAGCTGGGCCCGCAAAGCTGAAAGCAAGTTCCGCAAACTTGGTGGCTCCAGGTCTCCTTGGTACTACCAGCCTGCAGAGTGCCTCCGATTTAGCTGACCGCAGTGTAGACGAGTACTTTGTAACTGTTATACAAAGAATTGTATAAACATTGGTTTACTATTTTTTTATGAATTTAATTGTGGAATTTTTCTAAGACGTGCCGCTGTAATCTGCACATTTTCTATAATATCTCACTAAATTCTGTCTTGCGTGTCCAGTAAATTATGTCAAAGTATAGGCAAGACGTAGTATTGTATAAATGACATAATCAAGACCCCGGGGGAGGTGTACTACTTTTCATTAATTTTAAACTAATGTAATTATAACGCAGAGCAGCTTCTCCCGGAAGCGCGCCCCAGTCGGCTCCGGTAGAAGCGGCTCTGTGATTAGTCACGGACATGTTCCGAGGGGTCTAGCCATTTTGTATATAAACGACTCGCTGGCGAGCTAGTCTCTCATATCGCTCCATGCCTTATACGCCTACTGGACAACTTCTGACTTTCATTTCTTCACCGCTTTGACCCTACTTGTACTTTAGATATCCTACTGTTTTGGACTTGACTACTGCTTCGGATTTTGAACTTTCTTTTGATTTCTACGACTGGCACTACACATTGGCGATGACTTGGCACTTCTCTGGACTTCGAGAAAATTCACTTTATTGTGAATTTCTGGGCTACCACTGTCAGTTGGCATTTATACGATTGGCCGCCTTACACCGGTTACACATGGTACTGTTATTTGAAATTTGCATCTGATTGTATCCGTGATTGGTAACTGTTCCGTACCGATAGCTGCCCATCGATTTTCGAAAAATCAGTTACCAATCATCAATAAGATCAGATACAAATCTCAAATAACGCTTAGTGTGTCACCAGGTAAAATAACATCACTAACTAATTCAGAATATGTATAATGGCTGGCAGCACTGGTAGAAATGTGGTACCCGCATGCGTTACATTAGATTAATGAAGAATGAAATTCAACTTGATGCATAATATCGTAATTATTATGTGCTTTTGCTAATACATAAAGGGTGAAATGATATACTATTATATCTTAAATACAGTACAAATAAATAAAATGTATGTTGTTTTAAATTAGATCAGAAAGCCAGCCATGAAACATATTGTAACGAGGCTAAAAAGAATCACAGTGACAGTTGTTTGAAATGGTCACAATACTAACGAAGATTCCAGAACAACTGCATAATCCAAGGCTTACGAGAAACATCTACAAAAGTCTGGAAACCACGAGGAAGTTCTCGTAAAAACTGGTAACGTCTGGAAATTTCGATATCAGCATTAGCGAATATAAATACGGCACATGGGAGTAAGGATGAGTCAGTTATTGTTGTTGACAACGGCACGGAAGCGAAGCGAAGCAAACGCAGCGGCAAGTTGCGAGAGGCCAGTGGTGCCAAGCGAGTGATAATTCGACAGCGATATTCTGGAATTTTCTTACGTAGAGAAATAAACTGAAGTGAAATTAATAAGTGCGGAAATTGGATGGAATATTCTAGTTATGACAGGAGCACGCGGGTGCCGCGCGATTCTATTTTCTAGCGGTTGAGTGGCGGGCATCGCGCGGTTTGATTAACCGCGCGGTTACGTCTGAACAATTACGTACAAACCTACATAAATAAGACCCGCGCGGATCCCTCGCGATTCTGAAACCGCGCGGTTCCTGCTGTATCTGAACAAGCCCTTAATTTCAATAAATAAATAAAAGATACAATGGTGCATAAACGGAACCTAAGACAGTGGTTTAACCAGTCTTACTGCAGAGCTATTCCGGGCTACAGTAAATAAAATAATGATAGAATGGGCAGGGCACAGGAAGAAGAATAATAAAGGAATCAATTATAAAAACAGGTAAACATACAGTTGCCGGCAAACTTCTTGAAATTCTTTGGCGTGGTGGGGGAATGCGCAGAAGACAAAATTTGGGTCTCATTGGTGGAATGGTATATGCGCGAACTTCCCCCCACTACGCCATAAAATTTCAAGATGTTTGCCGGCTACTGTATCTTCTGCATCGAGCAGTCTCGAAATACCCAGCTGGTCGTCGGCAGTCACAAACGCATGGTTCAGATTATCCATATTACGCTCGCCCAGCAGCCTGTTGTAGTCAAAAAGGTCCGGCCTGTGGGAGTGGATGAGCGCGTTGAAGCCGAGACCCGTCCGCCAGGAGTCGGTGAAGTTGGTAATGTGCACGCCCTGGTAGCCATTAGTCTTGCGCTGACACCACAGCAACAGCGCATCCTTGGCGGACTTCTTAGATGATTCATTCTCTTCATCCTGATTGGAGAAATGTGTGATAAATGATATATTGTTGAAGGAAAGTGTGGATGGAGTGACATCAATTATTAGAACAGGAGCAGTACTTCATAACTATATTATAGGTTAGCTTGTTGGTCTAATGGTAAAACATTCGGCACCCCAGAGAAATGATACATGTCATGAAATTTAATTTATTTTCCATGAATTTACCAAAATATACACATTAGAACAAGTCATCATGTGATAAAAAATATGAAAAAACTATTCCAGGTACATGACAAATTTAGAAATTTGAATCTTGTAGACGTAGGCCAAAGAATAATTAAAGTTGAGTAATTGTGATCACTCAAAAACTCACGACATCAATCTCGATCTCCTGAATCTGGAAACGTAAGATGATTGTCCAGATGAGACCCAAAATGAGGCAGTGGTTTTCGTCAACTATATCTTCAGCTCCAATGGATTCCACACGGACCTAGAATGAAATATGCTTTACGAGAGTATTAAGTATTACGGGAGATGCACTACGTAGCGAGATGAGCTACGGATAGCAATTGTTGGGCAGCGTGACTGCGTAGCGAAGTGTGCTACGATAGCTGCCGGCAGCGTGGCGACATTGGTTATGGCGAGAGAACGAACTGCGTAGCAAGATGTGCTACGGTAGCAGTCGAGCAGCGTGGTGTCTTGGTGATGGCTGGGGAACTAACTGTTTTGGTATAACCGAAACACGCCTTTTATATCGCAATTTTGCTTGTGAAACATGTGTATAAACCCGAGCAAGAAATCACATGTCAACATCTTATTATTTTCTTTTGTTGTCGTGGGAACCGCTGTGTCTACGGAATCCTCGTGTGAATTGTCTGGTGTCAATTTTATCTGTAATATGAACACAGATGTCCGTGCTTCCAAGTACGCGTATTTGGTGACGCATCGAATTACCGTGGGAGATTCTCGGCGAAAGTCAACCCTGGTCAGAACATGTGAGGAAACGGGTTGTTGACCCCACACAACTTCAAAATGGAAAAAAGTCTTTACTAAAATTTACACTGTGTTACAGCACCGGAAAGCGTGTTTCAATTTTAGCACCGTATTAAGGGAAAGGGAAGGAACTCGTGGTTAATCCAAGAGAGAGTATCTACCTTGGTATGTAGGAAGGCCAGACTCTTGTTGACGTTTTCTATCTTGTGCACTCTCATGCGACCGTTGTTAGGCTTGGCCAACTTCTCCCCCGAGATGATCTCCAGCAGCTTCAGGAGCTTTCTTCCGTCCGCCAAGTCCACAAACAGGTCCTCCACCTCCATCCGGGCCTGCAACACAAGTCATTTCATTCCCTTCTTTCCTTCATCACTCCGCGCTACATATTCCAGAACAGTAAAACAACAGTGGTTCATTGAAAGCAGAAGCTTGTAAGCCAATTTGTAACGAAGGCAAAATAAATTTTTGTAGATTATTATAAATAATACAATGCTAGTTGCCATCACAAGTTTGGTATTTATCTTTGTCATTTTTATTGTGTGTTAGGGCGATATATGTATAATGAATGTTGAATCAAACTGTAACGTTTTAATGAAGAAATTAAAATTAGCGAATTACATTGTCTGACGGAATAATTTTTTCTAACCTCATTTATCTTTTTAAAATTGTTAACAGCCTATTAGATTGTCCTGAAGTAAATTCATTAATAATGCATCATGTTCTTTCTAGGTCTACCAGGCAAAACATAACTTTTCATTGCCAGCCTGGAAATACATTACAAATAGAGCCTGGAAAATTATATATTAAATAGACTGGCTACACAGACATGGCAGCACATGGTAGTGTTTTTCTGTCAAATATATTTCCAGATGATTCACATCATTACAAATATTCATTGATTTAAACATTTTCTTTACAATTTAATTTACATTTTTAACTTAATTTGCTATTGTTCGAAGGGCTTTATTCTGTGCTTAAATTTTTATTTTTCCTATATTTAGTTTCTCAATTGATTTTGCTTGCAGTGCAAACTAGGTATTTTCAAAACTTTTTTGTACTTTGTATTTTTTCTATGTACTCTGTATTTTATATATTCTGTTTTCATGTATGTATTCTGTTAACCAATGTTTTCTTTCTTTTTGTTAGTTTTTTATGTGAATTTATTATTTGTTACATTATTGGTGAATTTGATATTATAGAATATAGAATATATAAATTATAGAATAGTAATGATAATAGCCTTATAGAATCATTAAATTGGTTGAAAAACATAACCTATGTCATCTCTATGTGAGTTTAATTATATTTATATATTTAAAACTTTCGAGTGTATCAGAATCTTTCGACAGGTAAAGTATTATTAAATTATTCATTTATGTTATATACTTTTAAAGGTTTATGTGTGTGTGCACTAACAAAAAAATAAAACACAGACCAAAACAGTTAAAACAATGACTTAGAAACAAATTGTGGATTCTGTTATACCCTTAAGTTAAATAAAAAGAGTACTTATTATTGGTCAAAGTACCTTTTGCAGAAACGAGTTTATCCATTTTGTAAAGGTCTTCGTCTGTATGCACAAGCGCTCCCCCTGAAGCGCCTTGAATCGGTCCTGCTCATACTGGGCCACATCTTCGCGCTATATCATGCTGCTGCGCTGTTGGACTGCTGCTCCCTGCGGCCCTGCATTTTTCAATATTTCACGCCGAAAGCATAAATTAACACTGTTACGAGCAGACTTATAAAATAATGAAGATGGTTGAACTTAAAGGTAATCATCAAATAATTCTGAAACTGTAGTCAGATATTCTGATAAATATGACATAAAGCTTAAACATTGAGAACATTGACGTGTAACTTATACTTGTTCCGGCAGCTTCATGGTTTAAATTGTATAGACATTTGTCTAAACAATTTAAACCATGAAGCAATGACCATTAAACGATGAATTGTATAGATATTTGTCTATACAATTTAAACCATGAAGCTGCCATTATGAAACAAACATTAAGTTATTCACAATTACGAATATTGAGCTTTCTGATTGATTGAATTTGTTAATTTCGGACCTGTCAAACTTAAAACTTCAAAATTGGCGGCATTACAGTTATGTTATACAATAACTGTCAAAATTCAGAATACGGTCATAAATATTCTGTCTATTGGGAGACGCCAGCGCATGGGCCAAAGCAACCCCGAGTGCACATTTCGCAACATATGGCGCACAGAAGGGCAGGACGGACTGGACCACTGCTGAAACGGGCGGAACACAGGAGCAGATTGGTAACACCAGGCCGATGTGAAGGAAAGGACAATAGTTTTGAAGTTTAGGAAAAAGATTTTTGTTTAAGGGGTTACGTGTAGTCAGGATTTTTATTAAATCGAATTTTTTTTTTTGGTATTTTCTTAAAGCAAAATGTTTCAAAAATATTGTGTGAAAATATCAACTCGATCCGGTTATTAGTTTTAAAGATATCCAACGATAACTGTAGGGCCCTCCGCTGACGCCCGTACTGATACGCGGACGCTACTAGAGCCGGCCGGGCTGACAAACGGCGCGACTGCTGCGGAACGCGGTTTTTACCTGTTTAATTCTAAGAATAATGTACGAAATTTCTTTTATACTTCTACTTTTAGACATACGACCCTTTAGGCTAACTGAGATTTGATTAAGTGTTAGTACTTCAGTGGCATTGAAACCCAGCAGTCGATAGGTAGTTGTGCGTGTATTATAATCATTTTCAAAAATTTATAATGAGACGTCATGAAGGTATGCAAGGAATATTAATGATTGCCAATGCATAGGATTACATTATGGACCTAATGCACACCGGTATGCTGAAAAACTCGATATAGAGCGCATAAAGATTGATGACCAACGTGCATATCAGGTCACTCGAGAAGGCAAAATGAGACGTAAATAAAAAAAAATCGACATCTTGGAGGCTTACACATCGGCAGAAGATGTATTATATGTACAAGAAATAGACGACTCTACGTAAGTAATTTTTAAAATTCTATTTGTATTAATTATTTATCCATAAAACTTTAAACACGTTTTTCTCAAAATAATGTTTTCAAAAACGGTGTCCACGATATTTTAAAAACTACTCGACAGATTTAAATGAAATTTAAACATCATATTTTAGGCATTAAAAACTTGTGCTTAATCGAAGGATTTTTTTTTTATAAATAATAAATGAGTGATTTTTTCCTTCAAAATTCAAAATTAAGCTTTCAAAGACCGCCATTTTGCTAAATTTAAAAATAAACAAAAAAGCTTCGATTAAGCACAAGATTAACTATTGAACTACTAATTTCTTTTTGTTTCATTAAATTTAGATAAACCACTAAGAAGCACTGATGGACACCGCGAGGCACTACTTGCAAAACGGGTCAAGAAACGAGATTCTATCGTGGTCCAGTATTAATAATTTTATTTGAAATTTTCGGTATAGTTACTTAAAATATAGTATTATGAATTGAATCAAAACATTAAACAACCGTTCAAAAAAATTTTTTGAAAATGTCTATTTTTTTGCGCCTCTGACTACACGTAACCCCTTAATGTATAATAGTTTATAATATTCAATATTACTTTTATTATTGCTGTAATGTACGAGGGGGCGACCCAAAAGTAACGGGAATTGCGCTGCAATGGAGAGGAAGAGTGGGGGAACCCTTTGAAGACCAGGTGTCCGTTAGAGTCACTCATCCTGAGTAAGTGTGCGAAGTTGTGTCGCTGTGAGTGCCCGTGAGTTTTTTTTTAATAAAATTCCTTTTTCCATTTCAGCGAAAACGTGATAGCAGATTGTCACCTGTAAATTTTATTTTTCCTGTTGGGGATATCGGCCTCGGAAACAATTGTAATGTTTAAGACAGCTTATGGGGATGCTGCCCTAAGTAAAACCTGAGTCTACGAATGGTTTTCACGTTTCAAAAAATTAACCCATGAAAACCAAGTTTTTATTGTACTCCCTTTCTCATTTGTATTGTTTCCAATTTGATATTCTATCAACATATAGCCGACTGATCGGACCCATGGCTCGAGTCAGACCAGTTGATAGAGGTTTTGCACCTTCTCCACGCATCGGGCTCCTTTCTCATTTGTATGTAAATTTCGAAAAATCCAAAATTATACTATACTATAATAAATTATACTATAATAATTTTAAAAATTTAAACAAAAATTTGTTAGATCATGTTTGTCATCGCCACGTGTCTGCCTGCAAAGTTTCAGCTCGATTGGATTACGGGGAAAGGGTTAAAAATCGATCCAAAGTTTTTTCGGCAGACAAGCAGACACTACGAATTAAAAGAAAGGGAGTAAAAATGTAGAATTGTCAATTGAAGACCAACCCTATTCAGGACGACCCTCAATGTCAAGAACTGATGAAAACGTCGACAAAGTCAATGCTCTCATTCGCGAAGACCGTCGCCGAACCATTGATCAACTCGATGAAATGTCTGGAATGTCATGGAGTTCGATTCAGAGGATTTTAACCGAAGATTGATTTGCTCATGAGAAGGGTTGCAGCCAAATTTGTCCCTCCCAATGAGAACAAAATTGTTCTCACAGACAAGCGAAGGGAACATCGACTTCGGGCATGTTTTGAGCTTCAAAATCAGCTCGAAGAGGACCCTGAATTTTTTTCCAAGGTGATTACTGGTGATGAATCGTGGTGCTATACCCCAAAACAATGCAGCAATCGAGCCAGTCTCACAGCTGTCTCTCCTCGTCCCAAAAAAGCTTGTCAAGTGAAGTCAAACATCAAGACAGTGCTCATTTGTTTCTTCTATTGCAGAGATGTTGTGCCCATGGAGTTCGTTCCCCCGGGTCAAACTGTCAACCAGAAGTTCCACTTGGAGATTTTGAAAAGATTGAGGAAGAGTATCCGGAAGAAAAGGGCAGATCTTCAGAGCACTATTTACTTTGTTACCCTCCTTTGTCACTCTCCTTTCGATATCGTTCTCAGTCTTGCCGTTTCTACTAAACATACACCACTTTCATTCATCATAAGTTCACTCTGCATACATAACCTCAGACATCCTGAACGGCGGTAACATAGGTGACATTTCCTTGACGGAAATGTCACCTATGTTACCCGCCAATCAACCGTAGAACTTGCATGAGAAGATGTATGAATGTAGCCGAATCAATGCCAAGGTAGAAGAATATGACATTCTAGCCTCTCTGCGGGGAAACGGCGTGATAATTAGTTAGTTAGTATATTATAGTTAATATTTTTATTCGTTAATATTGGTCATTGATGGAACTTTAAGTTTGTGCTCTATACCTTGCTTTGGAACAGTTGAAGTGTACGTTAAGTATTACCTTGCAATACCGTACCAAAGTCAGGGTGTGTCCAAGTCTGTGTAGGTTAAGTACTGGATTGCAGTACCGTGTCGAAAGCAGGGTGTGTGTGTCTTGATGTAGTGTGTTGTGTATCTACTAACGGATGTCGGACTGTGCGGATTGTCGATTTGATTTATCCTGCAGCGCCGGATACCATGAGGTTTTTAACTTAAGACCGTCATCCCTATTAATGTTTACCGGGTGCTTGTATATTTCAATTGCTTCTTTGATCAGGAGCGTATGGTTACTTTTGGGTTTTCCTAAGATTTTCAGCTCAAATGAAAAATGATGGCCCGTATCTAGAAAGTGCTCAGCCGATCCGAAACGTCGGCCAGAGAGGTGACATATACATGGCGGAATTTCCCAGAAAACTATACACAGAAAATTTGGAAACGGCCATGAAAACCTAAGGACACTTTTCCATACCCTTCCATCCTTCTCTGTTGTTGGCTTCTTGTAGCCATTTCTTCCCCCCGCAGCGGCTATATCATTGGCCCATCTCTTCAATGTCTTCCGACGCCTCTCTTACTCTCCCAAGGTCTCCGCTTCAGAACTCTAGGAGTCCATCTTGTGGCATCCTGCCTTGCAACATGCCCTGCCTGGATCGCCTGTCTGGTTCTGCACCTAAATTCATCATTTCTTATTCTATCTCATAGACTTATAAACAAGCATGGATCTCTCTCTTGCTTTTTATATCTCATCATTATTTGCGCTATTTGGTAGCGTTAGTCACAGACATGATTATATAGAAAATTATATTTGATGTAACGGAATGCGTATATTAAAATCCGCTTCAAACACAGATTTGCGGCTGTGCAGTTGAAAACAGTTAAGTATTCCATTTAGTTCCAGAAAACAATTAAGTATTCCATTTAGTCTGTATTCTGTTTTCGATAGTTTTGCAAAAAAATATATAAAACACATGCGCAGCTTTCTTTGTGAATTCTAAATTATTCCATCGGATAAAGCTAGTAAACACATTAATGCGCAAAGTCAATAATAAATTTGTTATTTAGATGTATTTCACTGAAATGAAAGTAACGGAGTTATTTAGTCTATTTATTATTAAGATAATAAGATAATAAGTAATAATAATTAAGGTACACGTTTCTAGGAAAATTTTATTGATTGAAAACATGTGCCGCAGTAGTGAATGTTATGTTACGTCTTCGGTGTATCTGAAATTTCACTATAAAATTAAGAATCGAGCAGATAATTTTGTTTATAACGTACAAGATTGCGAAAATAATTCCTAATCTTATCTCAGTATATGAACTATTACACCATTCCTACAAATTAGTGATGGGTCCGCTCTGTACTCACTACTACAATGTAGTACTACATTACATTGAAGTGCACACTTCACACGTTTTGAAGTGTAGTGCACACTACAAACTACACACACTTAAAAGTTATTGAAAGTAATTATCAAATAGTACACTTCATTTCAAAGCGAACACTACAAAGTACACACACTTCAAAGTTATCGAAAGTACGAGTACATACTTCAAATAGTTAATTTTTTATGTGAAATTTTTGGGATGTTGATGTAGATAAATGAATAAATCTTTGGAAATTGAAACAACCTCCCCCCCATGGTTTGAAAAATTTTGGGATTGAATGAAGAAATCTGGTTGGCGAGCTTTTTTTTTTTAGGTCGCCAAATATCGGCAAATATCTTTGGAGAAAATATCGGCATTATACAATTACTTAAAAATAAAAATAATAAAAATTATAAAATCAAAAATCACTTGAATTTTCTCTTTTAGTTTACAGTTTCCATTTTGAACAAGAGCATCTCTATTCTACGACAAAAGCATGCCAGTAATAAGCATGTGTGTTTGATTGTTAGCTTTGAGCATGCTTATTTATTGCTAATAATGAGCAAGTGTGTACTGTTGTTAGGGCATGATAGTTTTGAGCATGCTAATGAGCATGCCAGTAATAAGCATGCTAATAATGAGCAAGTGTGTACTGTTGTTAGGGCATGCTAGTTTTGAGCATGCTAATGAGCATGCCAGTAATAAGTAAGTGTGTACTGTTGTTAGGGCATGCTAGTTATGAGCATGCTAATGAGCATGCCAGTAATAAGCATGTGTATCTGTAACTTAATAGTTCATACTGTTGCAATAATTTACGTTTTCACCAACTTACTCAAGTTTTTCATTTTTGCAGTGATATATCTTTAAATACCACAGTGTAATAACATCTCAGGATATAAAGCAAGGAAGTGAATTGGACAGGAGGATAGGAGCCGCAAGCCAGGTAGCTCGATCCCTGTATTATCCCAGGCTTAGAGAAGCGGAGCTCAGCCAGCGAGCAAAGTTGGCAGTGTACAAATCAGTTTTCAGGCCAACCCTAGTGTATGGCCACGAGCACTGGATCTTGACCGAAAGAACCCGCTCAAGGCTACAGGCCACCGAGATGGGATTGTATAACATTGTGACGCCGTTTTTTTGACGTTTTATGTTTGACAGGTTTGAAATTAATGAATTCAATCAATTAGAAAGCTCATTATTCGTAATTGTGAATAACTTAAGGTTTGAATGTTTCGGCGTTAACTTTGTGGAAATCCATTATTAACAAATTATGAAATAAAACACTGAACTTTGTTTTTTTCCACTATTTTTAAAATAGTGAAAGAATCAACAGTGTTTTATTTCATAATTTGTTAACTTAAGGTTTGTTTACGCGATAGAGCTTTCTGATTGATTGAATTTATTTATTTCAAACATGTCAAACTTAAAACATCGAAATTGGCGGCAATACAACGTTATACACACCTGTCAAGAATGGGATAAAGATCTGACATCTCAATATTGCTATTTTCAGAATAGCACAGATTATATGCTGAAATCTTTTAAAAGATAAAATAAATGGTTTAATAATAGCATTTATTTTTATACATACATATATGGTATTAAAGTAGGAGAAAATATAACACGTATGCAACTTGAAATATTAGATTTATTGTGGATTACTGGCTTGTAAGAAGTAACATAATATATAATGGTTAGTTCTTCTCCGACACATGGTATAATATTGTGTTCTAAACAGTATAGCTGCAATCTCGGAACATCTCTCAACTTGATCTTGGCGATTCGAGTTCGGGGGATTCGTTCATAATTAGTTGTATTCACTAACATCAGTCCACCGTGGTAGAGATCTAATTGGATATAAAAATACTGATTCATTGAAGACATTCATTATGATTACATTCATTATCTACATCTATATGAAGTCGGCATCCATCATGAGCTAAGGAGAATTGAAATTGAAAAAAAAGAACAAAGATCTGACATTAATAGGACATTCGTTTGATTGTTTACATAATAATCACAAAGATTGCCAACTGTGAGTGCTTGGAAAAGGTAGATAAATACATATACTTGGGACTAACAATGGACAAAAACTTCAACTGGGCACATCAGATAGAAGACTCTTGTAAGAAGCTAAGAACCCTACTAGGTAAATTCTTTCATCTCAAACATTGTATTCCAAGACACACATTATTGCTTATATTATAGTTTAGTAGACTCAATTGTAAACTATGGCCTAAACAGCTACGGATTGACATTTCCATCATACTTAGAAAAATTAAAACAACTATAATTAAGAATTATTAAAACTATAGCAAATAAAAAACAAAAAGAAGCATGTAAGGACCAACCGGAAAACCTATCAAAATGTGTAAAATCTTACCGATCCAAAAACAACTTTACTATAAAATGACGCTGGAAGAATCATCAAATATATTTGTTAATTGTACTGATGATAAATGATGCAATAGCTTCATTCAAAATTGAGTATTTCATAATAAAACATAAAACTGGTCCGTATCACCACCACCTCTCCTAATAGTATTAATAAAACAGTCAGGGAGTCTAACCTTGTTTATTATTTAGTCTTGCTTAATGAGCGATATAAAAAATGTGGTATGCTGACCGGGTCAATCCTGGGTTAAGTTTCCTGGACGTAGTTGAAAGGGACGATCCCTTCTCTCCCGTCGGCCTTCCTCACCGACCACCACTCGGGAAAGGTCTTGTGGATCAACAGCAAGGACTCGTTCTTGACTATGGTTATATCCTTCGCGGTGTACGAGTGTAACGCTTTCAACTAGAAAAAAAAAATTATTTAGCAAAGAAAATAATGAATACAAAGAAAACAAAAATTTTGAGTCCAGAGAACAAAGTCATCATTATCAATGGTAATAATATTGAAAAAGTAGATGAATATATATACCTAGGACACAAGATAAAAATGAACAAAGATAACCAAACAGCAGAATTACCAAGACGAATAGGAATGAGCTGAGCTGCTTTTGGCAAACTTAAACATATCTTTGAGAACAAAGAGATCCCAATTAGCCTAAAAAAAAAGCCTTTGAATCATGCATACTGCCAGTGATAACGTATGGATTGGAGACTGACCTTTACAAAGAAAAGTGTAGAAAAGCTCAAATGCACGCAACGATCCATGGAGAGATCCATGCTCGGAGTAAGCCTAAGAGATAGAATTAGAAATGACGAAATTAGGTGCAGAACTAGAGTAGTGGATATCATGGATCGTGTAGCGAAGCTAAAATGGCAATGGGCAAGACATGTTGCAAGGCAGGATGCTACAAGATGTATTCCTAGAGTTCTGAAATGAAGACCTTGGGAGAATAAAAGAGGCATCAGAAGACCTCATAAGAGATGGGCCGATGATATAGCCGCTGTAGGGGGAAAGAAAAGGCTACAATTAGCAAACAACAAGGAAGGCTGGAAAGATAAGGAAGAGGCCTATATCCAGCAGTGGAGAGACAAAGGCTGATGAAGAAGAAGAAGAAGAAAGAAAATAAGGTATTTTAGTCCGTATCCACAAAAGGAGATTTTTGACTTGAGACAATCTCTGAGATATAGATTTTGCCTACTACCAGCCGTCAAAACAGAATGTTGTTAATTTAATGCTTATCATTTGTCTAACTTTTCAAAATAAATCAATGTTTCTTTTTTTTTCTTTTTAATATTAAAGAGAGCAAACACGGAATGCGTGTCACATCAATATTCTCACTATTCTCAAAATAAGCTAAACGCTCGTGCTATGAGAATATGACTATTCAGAATATTTTGAGTTTGTTCAAATCTTTCAGAACAGTGCTGGATTTTTGTCACAGAGACATTATTAATCAATTAATGTATATTATAGATACCTCATAGAGACGAAACTGTATTTCTTATGGGAAAGTAGGTATAGAAGTCATTTGTATGAAAGTAGATATAGAAGTCGTCTCTGTGAGATATCTATAATATACATTAATTAATTAATAATGTCTCTGTGACAAA
The DNA here is from genome assembly GCA_016648135.1 of Agrypnia vestita. Classification (NCBI taxonomy): domain Eukaryota; kingdom Metazoa; phylum Arthropoda; class Insecta; order Trichoptera; family Phryganeidae; genus Agrypnia; species Agrypnia vestita. Next base: position 133,940 of record JADDOH010004647.1, read on the forward strand.
AATCCAGCACTGTTCTGAAAGATTTGAACAAACTCAAAATATTCTGAATTGTAAATACTGGTAAAAAAGGAATTTTAATAATATTTCCTGGCGTATCCTAGTGTAATACAAGTAATTCGGATGAATTTCATTACACAAAAAAAAAAGTATATTGCTTCCAAAATTCCATAAATCAATTGTAGATTTTCTCATTCGCGACATTAAAGATATTAAAAAAAAAAATTAGCGACATCTATGGGGATTTAGGGGAATGAAAATGGCTTTGTACAGGCTGCATGGAAAGGCGGTTACAACTCATATGTGAAAGCTTGTCACACAATTTAATATATATACAACTTCCAAAAAATTAGTAAGCATGGTATATTCTATCATGGGTGAAAATGGCGAATGTTACATTGTGTAAAGTGATCACTTAAGCTAACCATAAGATGGGTCATAAGTCCAATGTACACCCAAATGACTTCTATACCTACTTTCCCATAAGAAATACAGTTTCGTCTCTGTGAGATATCTATAATATACATTAATTGAGAATAGGACTAACGTAATAATGTTTTTGAACGGGACTCGAACCACCGACCATCAGATCACGAGCGTCATTACCATTACACCAACAAGCTCATGTCAAGTCTCCCTATTGTATTGATCATTGTGAATGTGAAATTTTGTTTCATTCCACCTGATTATCAGGCGCGTGCAGTGGGAACATTGAATCATGACTTTTTGTAAACGTATATTTTGGGAAAAAAATAGAAATAAAATATTTATACTACAGATTTTTGCGATGTATCAAAATATGAATACTATGATAACAATTGTGATAGAAATATTACGAAATTTATGCTGTGTTCCGATTTTTTTTCCAAATAATTGGATACGTAAAAGTCATGCTGCTGATTATCGATGAAGACCCACTTTGTAACCAGTCCACAAATCGACTTAAATTTTTATGAACAAAATGTGATCTTACTGGAATGACCGTTTCTATCTCCTTGACGTAGTTGAAAGGGACGATCCCTTCTTTCCCGTCAGCCTTCCTCACCGCCCACCACTCGGGAAAGGTCTTGTTGAGCAGCAGCAGGGTCTCACCCTCGGTCATGGCTATGTCCCGCCCGGTGTAGGCGTGCAAAGCTATCACCTGAATGAAACGTGTTGAATATTAATTTTTATTTTCCGCTCACATGTTCACACTTCTTAAGATTTACACACGATATATTTTTACAGAACCACACGACCTTAATTACATTGCTCTATGTATGTATATAAAACTGATTGCCTATATGGCTGCCTTCTTTAGGACCCTGCGAAAAACATAGGCACCATCCTGTGTCACACATTCCACACACTCATTTTACTGTCAAATCAATGGGTAATCATCTATTTTCATTAATTATACATTGGACTGAATTCAAACTGGCAATTAGTTGATGTTCTACTACCCAATTATTTAAAAATGAAAATATATTTTTTGAATTAGCAAAAATCTCACAAATTTTCCAGGTTGAATTGACTTGCTACACCTGTACATGGCAAGTAAAGGATTAAATAAAAAGACAAAATAGATTTTTTTTGTTTACATTCACCCAATCACATCCCTTGGGTTCTTTGACTAATCCTAATTGTCACCTGTGACTTCTGGCCCTCGAAAGGTTTGCTCTTCTCTCGCCACTCTCCATTGCTCTCTGCAGCTTTGCTGCTCGTGCCCGCCACTGAACCACTGTCTGCCGCAGCCCTGCTGTTCTCTACTGCAGCCTTGCTGTTCCCTACTGCAGCCATGTTACTGCTCCTAGCGGCCTTATTACTGCTACTAGCGGCCGTGGTACTGCTCCTAGCAGCTGTGTTGCTGCTTCCAGCTCCCGCAGGTGTGTCAGTAGCCCCCGCGACTGTACCACTTACCCCCGTGGCTGTGTCAGTGCACGATGCTGCCATGGAATTGCCACTTTTGCTATCTGTGGCCGACATGTCCCACTTAGTCGGTAGCTGCAAAAAGAATGACAGAATGCACTTCATGAAAATAACACGTCTTCAATGCTACACAAATAAAGTATTACAACAAATATTTGCCAATTCATAAACAAGAAAGCATTATTCTCCCTTACATCATGCAGCTGAATACCATCTCGCATTATTCACCCAATAGATGGGCTTTATAATAGCATAAATAGGAATGCATTGTACAATGCAATGAGTGAGTTTGGAATACCGCGTAAGCTGATCAATCTGGTGAAACTAACAATGTCCCCAGTAACGTGTAGAGTCAGGGTTGTCAGTGATCTGTCCGAGCCCTTTGAGGCGCTCCACGGGGTGAGACAAGGAGATGTATTGGCCTGTCTCTTACTCAACATAGCCTTAGAAAAAGTTATTTGTGACTCAGAAATTGAGATAAGAGCAACAATATTTGACAACTCTGTGCAACGCTGATGATATTGACATAATAGTGAAAACTCCCGATGCTTTATGTAATGCCTTCATAAATCTTGAAAGTTCTGCCAAAAACATGGGTCTCATAGCAAACCAGCAGAAGACCAAATACATGGCTATGGAAGTCAAAATTTTGAAACGGTACCAAGATTTACATATCTAGGATCCTTGATAAGAAGCAACAATAATATTACAGAGGAGATCCAGAAGCGCATAGTGAGCGCAAATCGTTATTTTTTCCGCCTACAAAAGCAGATAAAATCCAGACTGCTGTCCAGAAACCCCAAGATATTAGTGTACAAAACGCTTATTAGGCCAGTGCTCACGTACGCAGCTGAGACGTGGGTATTAACTAAGAGGAATGAGCGAGTACTGGACATTTTTGAAAGGAAAATTTTGAGGCATATATTCGGACCGGTTCTAGAAAATGGACTTTGGCGCAGACGTTACAACAATGAGCTCTATACTCTATCTAAGGAGCCAAACGTCACAAAATTTATAAAACTGGGAAGACTTCGGTGGTTGGGTCATGTGGAGAGAATGTCCGAGCATCAAGCACCAAAGTCTCTGCTGAATTCGAGGCCAGTAGGGCGAAGCAGCTTAGGAAGGCCAAATTAAGGGCAAGGAAGGCAAAATTAAGATGGAGTGACAACGTCCTCAAAGACATCTCTGCCTTAGAGCTTCGGAACTGGAGAGAGCTAGCACTAGACTAAGATGAGTGGAGGAAAATTATTGAGGAGGCCAAGACCCACCAAGGGTTGTAGTGCCAAGAATGATGATGATGAGACGGGCTTTATAAATCAAGGTCAAGACAGTTTCCTTAGAAATACTCGAATACTTATTTGTTGTAACTTATCTCAAGAGTTGGCGTGTTTTCGTCACCCTTTTACAACATTTTTCTAACCATCTATAATTTCATAACACATCATTATAATATCGCATGTTATATGAATAACCTTTTACCTTTGATCATTCGCGTTGGGCTATTTACATAACTACTCGCGTTGGGTCTACGTGACCAAAATCCATATGTGAAGAAAGAATACGTGTTGCATCAATATTCTTACTATTCTCAAACTAAGTCCGTGCTATGAAAATAGAACTGACATACAATGGGGCTGGAACCACCGACCAGCAGATCGTTAGGTGAGCATCATGAGCATTTTTATTTTAATATGCTAAACTAGTGGTTCCCAAAGTTGACAAAACCGCGACCCACCAAAAAAAAATTCAATTTTCGGGACCCACAACCTTCCTGTCTCACATAGTCCCAATACATATTGTAACTGTGCGAAAGACTGTTCAATTAAGAAAAACATCCAAATATAATCGAAATTTTTCATTACAAAAAATATTAATATGTGATATTTTAATGGGAAGGATGCATTTATCGCCTACTTCTTGTCATAACAGCAATAGCGTCGACTTCAATTTTAGTCACTTATAATCGCAGTGAATTCAATGCGTCCAATTTATTTATGTATTTAGTCTCAATAGAAACCATGGCAGAAAATCCCTCTTCACATAAGTATGAGGTGGTGAAGGGGAGGAGGACTTGCATGGCTTCGTCAGACAAGCAGGGATAAATGTTAGCAACTAAAAGCCAGAATTTTGCTGATTGCGCGATTAAAAGTATTTTTCAGCGACGTATCTTCCAATAAATCAATAAGCTCTTCACTTGCTTTTGTTAACATTTCAGTTAGTATATTGTCTTGAAATGGATTACAAATACAGTTTATCCTGTCGAAAATTTTGATCCCTTCTTCGAAGTAAGCGTTAAGTAATTTTTCAACTCTGTTAAATGAGTGACAATGCAGACACTACATTGACATCTGATTGCACTTTGTTTTCTACAATAAACATGACATGACAACCCACCAGTGGGTCGCGACCCATATTTTAGGAAACCCTGTGTTAACAATGAAGGGGATATAAAAATCTTTCGATTTATTGTGGCGGTGTTTAAGGTGATTGTCTCCGATAGCATTGTTGGAATTTCAGAAAGATTTTACTTATTTTTTTGACGGGGTGTAGGGTATCATACACGAGGCTCGGACGTAGTAGTTCTATTTTTTCCATAGCGCTGATATGCATTGAGATATTGACTAATATATTTAACATTTAAATTCTATTTTTTTTATTTCTTTTTCCGAAATTTTTTATTATTTTCCTGCTCTGCTGGGTCAAACTTGTGTTGCAGTAGAGATTGGCAATGTTTACCACAAATTAATTAATTTTTAAAATGTATTGGATCACGACATTAAATTATTTTTAATGGCGTACTAGAAATTGCAATTAGAAAGAACAAAGAAGAAAAAGATAAACAAAAAATAAAGTAAAAATTGAATTTTATAAATATATTTTTTGTATATGGCGTTAACTTTTTGGTTGTTTGTAATTGTTCATTTTAAAAAAAAAACTTACCCATTAAAACCAAATTTTTATTATACTCCCTTTACGAGCGTACGAGTTAAAAGAAAGGGAGTAAAAACTTTGTATAAATAGATTTGATTTATTTAATGTTGATCAGTTTCGATATCACTGTATCATCATCAAGATGGACATCTTGGTTTTATATGCTGTGCTCGCCATTAAAATATTATTTTTGACGTTTATAGATTTGTAGTTGAACAGAATTATGAAAAAGTAAAGGGGTCCGTCCTAATGAAAATATATTGGCTTCGAAACTGGTCGACGATAAATTAAACAATATAGTTTATACAGAGCCTGATTTTTAAAATTAATAAAGTAAAACATTTTGATTAAATCCAATTTTTTTTGATTAAATCCAAATTTTTCGAGTTCACAATACTGGATTTTATCCCCAGTATCATCAATCAAGATATGTTGCAGATGTCTCATAGAGACGAAGCTATATTTTTATAAGGGGAAGTAGGTGTTGAAGTCTTTTTGGGTGTTCATAGGACTTACAATCTATCGTACGGCTGACTTAAATGATCACTTTACACAGTGTAACATTCACCATTTCCACCCATGATAGACTACCATATCTATCAAAGTTTTGGAAGTTGTATATATGTTTAAGTTACACAACCACAAAAAAAAATCACCCCAACTGTACCGCGACCCGTTACGCTAATAAAATATTTTCATAATTTCTGTATTTAGGTTAGTTATAAATTACACCTGATGATGAGAGGTGAAACTATAGTCTTGTTAAATTTAACTCAACGTGTGTGCATTACAAAGTTCAATTTAGTTTAAATTCAAATAAAAATGTACAAAGAAAATTCAATTATTTTTAGAAACCATGTTTTAAAACCCACATTGTAAGAAAAAAATGAAAATAGACAGGTTTAAAAATAATTAAATTATGTATTAAATAAATAATAAAATATTTTGAATGATTATTGAAAAAAAAATATGTCACAGTCCATACAGTTATAAAAAGCCCAAAAAGTGGAGCAATGTTCTTCAGTTCTTAAATATTAATGGTTTGGTAATTTAATAATTTAGTGTTGTTTTAGAACAATAAATGTGTTCAAAATATATGGAGCTTAATGAATAAATTTTAATTTGGTATCTATCTGTACAGAAATGTGATTCAAAGGCGAGAGAAGATGTGAGAAAAAGTGGCCATAGCTGCCGAATTTTGCGCGCATATTATAAAAATAAAATATTAGTAACCTTATAGTAAAAAATATTACTCGAATTATATATCACAACAATCAAAGTATAGTGTTATATAATAAGAAGTATGTTAGCGGGACTGTGCGGAGTCGTCATCCGACAGTAGGTAAAACAGTGACATAACGCTGCGGAAATTCTTGACAACACCTGTCTCCGACACGAAAGCACAATACACGGAATACAATACACACCCTGCTTTCGACACGGTACTGCAATCTAGTACTTAACCTAACACAAACTTGGACACACCCTGACTTTGTTACAGTATTGCAAGGCAATACTTAACCTACACTTCAACACATCAGACATCACACTCATCACATCAGCCCTGATGATGGACCCTGCAATGGTATCCAAAACGACGGCCAGAGAGGTCACGTATACACGGCAGAATATCCCAGAAAACTATACACAGAAGATTCTGAACGGCCGTGAAAACCTGAGAACGTTTTGTTTATTATTTATTCTCGGTACAGGTTGGCAGTTGCATGAGTGTAATTCTTTTTTAACAATTTGAGATATATAAAGGTTCACTTATTGTTTATCAAAAATTTTCAAGCATTAACGACAGATCAGTATTGATTAGATATAAAATACAGCGTTTATTTCAGAAACATTTTGGTTTAGGTAACAGGTTTCTTCTTCTCATCAATTAAATTTTCTCCAAGTTACCTGTTTTTTCTCTGCCGGTTTTATACTAATAGCGATATTCTCTTGTTCAGTATCAGTATCCTGACAACTGCGGTACTCATGTTCTTCGGAATCTTCGTCTTGGCTACTCTCAACTTCCTCTTTTTCAAATTCTTCACAAGTTCTCCCCAAATTTCCCTTCATTGTTTTCAACAAAACCTGGAAACTCATCTCTGAAATCTATAACAAAATTAATAGGAATCAAAATTACATAGAGATAAGGAATAAAAACGTGCTAAATGTAATTCAAAACAAATTAAAATAAATAAAATTATAACAATGTTCTTAGGTTTTCACGGCCACTCAGAATCTTCTGGTTTGTGTCTTTTGAGGTATTATACTTACCGTGTTTTTAAAAAATAAGATCTGTGGAGGTGGATGAGCCCTCTGGTTTAGGATGAGTTGAATCGGTGTTAAGGATGTAAAGTCACAATGGTTTTACAGAATTTATTGAATAGCAAAAGTAAAAGTTATAAAGAATACATTAGGTACAGAAGTTACAAGTGAAAGTGTGACGTTCGAAGGTACGACGGCGAGGGCTTCCGCTATACATGGGTTCCGCCGTTCGATGGGGAAGTGAGATAGTCTGCTCTGGAGTCTACCGTTTTTATAGTTGTTGCGGACAAAGGACTTTCGCGTATTATGCCTTCGTCTTACTCGGCCGCTCGTGTGTGCAATATTTAGTCTGGTCAGCAACGTGAGTTTATCCGCTCTTCATGCCCCCTGCCATACGTCGCCTTTGTACTCGGTTATTGGTCCAGCTTACATCGTCGCCTGTTTGCCTTGCTCAGCGATTTTGTCTCAACCTCTGTGTCGAGGGCGACAGCCTGCCGTCTCGATCTCAGCATCTGTGGTAACTCATTACACGGGTGTCTGTGTGTATGTGTCTCGGGCCACCACAGATCATTGTGTATATATTACACAGCTAAATATACCATGTATATACTCAATGTGTAATATAATTCAATACGGAATAATTTTAATAATAACTACCAATCTAAAATCTAAATAATCATAATCTAATTGTAATCTAAAAATAACAAAAATATTTTTTTTACCTTAATCATTACCATAATCATAATCATACCTTAATTTACCTTAATCATTTTTGTTACGTAACTGCTCACGTCGGGTCATAGTTCATACTGTACACGACGTACAATGACGAATCATTCAGTATTAAAACATGAGCCGGACGTTGTTAGAAAAAGTTTCAATATGTAAATATTTGCTTCAATTTGCTCTCCTGTAAAGTTCTAAAGAATCACTAACGTCCTTTTGGCTGTCTACCCTCGTTATTATAGATGTCTCATAGAGACGAAGCTATCTTTTGTATGAGAAAGTATGTATGGAAGTCTTTTTTGGTGTTCAAAGGGCAACACAACGTATCACACCCACGATAGACTACCACATCTATAAAAAATTTGAAAGTTGTATATATCTTAATTTTGCACATCTTGTTCCATATAGTAGTAGGTAATCTATCATGGGTGGAATTGGTGAACGTTAGATTGTCTAAAGTGATGGCGTAAGCCAGCAGCACAATAGGTCGTAAGCCCTATGACCACCTAAAAAGACTTCTATACCTACTTTTCATATAAAAATATAGCTTCGTCTCTATGATTCATCTACAATATGTTATATCTTGATTAATGATGTCCCCCTGGGGATAAAATCCAGTATTGTGTTTTTGAAAGATTTGAACATACTCAAAATATTCTGAATAATGTTTTTATTCATAATTTAATTCTAATGACCCGACGCGAGTGATTAAAGGTTAAATAAAAAGCTTAAAGTTCAAATTAAGCTGTTTAGTATTTTTGTTCAATCTCACTCTGTAAATTTTTTTTTTCTGTTCTTTCTTGTACATATATGAAAAGTATTTAAACTAATTGTATTATCTATATCATGTTATGTGTTTTTCATTATTTGTGAACCATTAAAAATAACACACAATGTGCCATTTATTGGTACATACCATGTTGTACATAATGTTACTTAGTTGGGCGTTTATTCCCAGGACTGTATACATTGGTTTCTTAGTTGGAGACGCAACCCGAAAGGATGAAAGGAAGAATTGAAAGGAATCTGGCCTTACCTCTTTTCTTGATGAGTAGAACGCCTTTTAAGCACTTCCTCGACTTCCGCTGGTGAGAAGGAGGCCGTATCAACTTCGTCCGGAAACGGGTCTCGCGCACTTATACCGCTCGAAATCTGTGTGTTCGGAGTACGGCGACGTGAAGCGGCGCGGCGGTTAACCCGTTGTTCATAGCAGACTGCCGGCCCTGTCCTCGTATACGCGATCCCCGACTCTCGGCAGGCCAGAGGGGGACGGAGCGATGCGGACCAGAGCAGGAGCGGACAGGAGATGGATATATTAAGGTAAGGGATGTTAGGAGATTGCGTCTCAACAGGTGTTATTTCGATATGAGGCCTTAGAGGCGCCAACATACCATGTTATTGGGACTACGGTTTAATAGTAGCATAAATAATATTGAGACTTACTTTGTCAGTTGACATCTCTATCAGGCGCGTGAAGGTGTGATAGTAGGTGGCCACGTATAGCATGATGGACTTCTCATCCGGTTTGCAGGTGTCCACATCTTAAAATAACATATAATTTGAATAATTTTAATGTAATTATAAAATACGGTTGTTTATATCAAGATATTCAATCAACTTATACTTTCAGCGCTTGCGTATGACCAAAGCATAGACCGTCAATAGTGAAGAGGTCCAAAAGCTTAGTGAAAGAATGATTTCCAGAATACCTAGTCAATAAAATAGAACAGTGGAATCCGCATATTGTAATCACAATGTCCTATCGTTTTCAACAACAACGAGTGATACAAAATATTAAGCAATAGATATGTAAAAATTTATTACAAAATAAAAATAAGTTACAATTTTTATTAAAAATAAGATAGTTCTAGTACCAACTCTGATGTATGTAAGTGAATCCTGAAATTGGCAAAAGAGGAATGAAAGTAGACTGAATGCAGTGGAAATGCGTTCACTAAGGCGTTTGTGTAGAAAATTGTTGGTCGATAGTGTACGCGACACAAAATCGCCGCATACGCGGGGAAAAATGACAAAAAAGTGGACTGTATTTTGAATGGGAAATAAAGGACGTTTCGACTCACCTTTTTGTGTTTTTGGCGTCCCTCGATGCGATATAACTTCACCAAACAACTGTTTCACTTGGTTGGCCACCAACGTTCGTTACTCCCGAAGTTCGGCGAAGACGAAATTAAACGAAAATTATAAAATGTACAATTAAACAACGAGATGAAAAATTGGAGCTTTAACACAAGCCTTGTCGAAACGAGAGGGGATTGGAAAACAATTGAGGGTTGGATATTTTTCGATAGGGACTAATCAGTGTTGCCACATAAAAATAGAACAATATTCATTTGAATCGATTTCTGTGCCAACATGACGTCACGAATATCGAACAGATAGAGTGAGGAATGAACAAATTAGAAGAGAATACAATGCTGGCTGTAGCGTGGTTAACAGAATAAAGAAAGTAGTGCCGAGACGGTTTGGTCATGTAGAACGTATGAGCGAGGAAAGGATGGTTAGGAAAATATATGGGGCGAGTGTTGAAGGCAACAGGATAGAGGGCGTCTGCGAAAGACCTGGCATGATCAGATACTACAAATATTGGAGGATGGCCCTGTTAAAAGCCTCAACAACCGTAGATCTTGCGTGAGAAGATGTATGAATGTAGCAGAAGCAAAAGTGGTGTGCCAAGTTAGATAGAAGAATATGGCGTTCTATCCTCTATGCCTACCCTTGCGAAGAAACGGCGTGATGGGTAGTTAGACACAGAATTTCCATCAAAGACAGTTCTCCATCAAAAAATCTAAAATCTATATTATGAATGCACTAGACCTGCATCAAGTGATGCTGTGTCTCTCCATCGTCAGCTTAAAAAAAATAAAGCATATGCTTTTTTTAACATTTCTATATTATTATGTATAAAGTGTAGAAATATTATGTATACATTAGTTAACATTCGAGTAATTTTAAAGCAAGATACATCGGGATTTTAATTTTCTTGCTCCAGTTTACACATTATATAACTTCTCAGGAGTTCGCTTAGCCAACTTTAAACTACCGCGCATCCACATATTTTCACATTAGAAACTTTTATCACTAACAAGTTTTTGTCAGTCTTTTTTGTGAATAGAGAAGCAAATATGTCTTCTTACCTCCAGTGTGGCTGCCTCAAATTTAAGTAGAAATTACCGGTTAACTGCGTGATGAGTGGTCACCATTGTTTCATAGAGATGACAGGATGGATCAAATAGAACCACCACCATCATAGGACTAAACATTACCTTCCGCATCGACCAGCCTCTCAATACCCAGCAGTTCTTCCGCCATTGCAAATGCGTAGTTCAGGTTTTCTATGTTTGACTGTCCCAGCAGCATCTCGTAGTCGAACAGACCCGGCCAATGGGAGAGCATGAGCGCGTTGAAGCCGAGACCTGTCCTCCAGGAGTCGGTGAAGTTGGTGATGTTCACGCCCTGGTAGCCACTGGTATGGCGCTGACACCACAGCAGCAGCGCATCCTTGGAGGTCTTTTTCTGCGAGGCTTTGTCCTCTTCGTCCTGATTGCAGAAGACAGGTGTTTATTGGGCAACAGAATGCAATTAGACACTTGCAGTGAGAACATTGAAGCATGACTTATTTTGGGAAAAGAATTGAAATAAAATATTTTTTTATTTTTTTATTTAATCCAGTATTTCGGGAAGTTAGTGCAGTCCCACACATTCCATATAAGTATTTTCCCACACATTTATGTGATGGAATATTAAGCTTTATTAAAATCTGAATACAGGAAAACCCCATTAATTCGAACCCCGATAATTCGAAATTCGCCATAATTCGAGATTTTAAAAACCCACAAGTCCCAAAATGTGAATTTCATAGTAGATTAACCTCGATAATTCGAAAACCCCGGTAATTTGTAATTAAAAAAATTTTTAGCCCATCGCGCCATAAATTTATGCATTTTATTTCGCATAATTCGATTTTTTTTTAAATTTAACAAAATTGAAATAAATATTTTGTTTTTTTTGCAACAAATATGTCAATATGGGGTCTTTAGAAACTTGTTTTTTTTGCAACAAATATGTCAATATGGGGTCTTTAGAAACAGAAATTTCGAGATCTTTGTATTAGCATAATAATTGAGCCCTTGCCCGGAATAACGTTGTATCCAACACAAATGTCAATTTTGAGTTATTGATGGATTTATGTTAGGTACGTTATTATGCATCGTTTATGGTAAATAATATGTCAAGAAAAAAATATTTAGGCTTCTGGCTGCATTTTAAAGTTATTGGTTTGTGGAATAACGTTGTATAGTTTTTCTCAAAATGGCGTCGCCGAGCGTCAATATCGTGGAGCGTGGTTTAATTCACATGAATAAAGGGAGAAAACGAACATCTAATGTTTTAAATTGGAAAGATATCAAAGCCAATAAGTTGAAGGATGCAGGAAAGGAGTTTTTATCCAGAAAAAATATTATCAAACCTGCAATTGACCCGCCAGAACATGTTTGTGGAATAACGTTGTATACGATTTGGCAGTTCTGATTGATATTGTGATTTCATATGTGACAATATTATTTTGTCGAACGTTAACCGATTTTACTCAATTGATTTATCCATATTGATATTTGAAATGCTTTTTGATAATAATGCTGGCTTTATAGTGCTCTTTATATCGTAACTTAATATAACACCGATACAAAAAGTTTATTTAATTCCTCATTCTTTTTCGCAGGGTCGAGTTTGTGCCAAAAATGTTTAAATCCGGGATGTTTTCTCCATTTTAATATCAAGATAAATATTTAATCAGTATTCAGGTTACTGAATTACAATGAAAAAAGTAATCATCTCGTCTTGTGTATTAAGAAATTGAATGTCCGACGCCATATTCAGCAAACAGACGGAGATATGTAATAGTATGTACGAGAGACTTATCGTTCCGTAAAAGCTCTTTACCTACTAATGATTTCATCACAATCAGAGCTCAAACCTTCCACAAAGAATTAGAATCATGGACCTCCTATAGCTTTCTACCAACTATTTGTGGAAGGAGGGCAAGATTGGCTAACGTTTGGAAAAAATCATGCAGTTAGGGAGCCTGGAACTAACTTCAATGTATTCCAATCTACTGCCAATAAGACTGTTAAAGCTCAAGGACCTCGATGACATTTGTGAATTCATGTTAGATGAGCGCATGCTGCTTTTAAAAGGCATTATCAAGTAAAGTAGAATAAAAAAATCCATTTTGCGGAATAACGTTGTCTGTGAAAATTTCATATACAACGTTTTTCCACTGATTCAGCATGTTTTTTTACAATAGATTCAAATTTAATTGACTTTTCCCCCTATTTTATATTGAGATTAGTTAAGAATTATATGTTTGTTATATTTAAAATATAAAATGTAATAAATTGTAACTGGTTTCGTTTTTTCAATTTTCCTCGGAATGAGAGTATTGTTGGATACAACGTTATTCCGGGCAAGGGCTCAATTATTGCCTTTACAAAATGATTTCTTGAAATATGCAAAAATATTTTCATTTTTTACAAAATTAATAGCTTTTTTTACGATTTTTGTTTTTTAGCGAATTTCACAATCGCATAGTGATTTTTTTTTCCTACGCATGCCTTCTTCAGCTGGCTACCTTGATATGCGCGGATTCTTCATACCTAAACGCTTTTAAAATTGTTTTCAGGTTTTTAAATTTGTCTTTAATTCGATTTTTTTCCTATAACTATGTGATGTTCAAATGTTTAATTTTCTTTGTAATGTGAGTTATATTATTATTTTACGTAGGTACTTATTGACAATTGTATTTCTAGTAACTGTGCTTTGTTGGTGAAAATAGTTCTGCAAAAAAGCAGAATCGAAGGTTAAAATCGAATGAAGATTGAAAAAGCCTTTTATACATTCAGATATAACTTAAAGCTATTAGGGCCATCCAGATGTGACGAAATGAAAAAAAAGTGAGAACAGCAAATATGTCAATATATACTTTAACGATATAAATTTCATGGTAATTGCATTAACATACCATATTTTGCATTTTGGAAATGATTTCTTTAAATACATGTGTGAATTTAATAAAATGAACGGTTTTTTCATGATTTTTACATTTTTGGCAAATTTCACAATCGTATAGCGTTTTTTTTTGTACCTAAAATTTCGAATTAACGGAGTTTCGCATAATTCCAAATGTTTTTTTAGGTCCCTTGAATTTCGAATTTACGAGGGTCTACTGTAATCCCCAATAATAATAATTTCGAATGTCCGTCTGTAATTTCCTGTCTAATAGTTGATCACATTATGTTTTCAAAATTAGTATGATAAGTTTATGATTCTACTGATAACCAAGTTATTTTCCGTCTGAGTTTTAAATTTTTTGGGTCGGAAAAGAGTTATATGTCGTGAATGACGGGTTGATACATTTAAATCAACACATGATAATAAATCAGTGTAGGGTGCATGAGTCAAATGATACTCACAAAACCAATTGTGATGCCCTGAATGTTGAAACGTAAGATGATGGTCCAGATGAGTCCCAAAATGATCTGCTGATTTCCATCCACTATGTCTGCAGCTCCGATGGACTCCAGTCGTACCTGGAAGGTTACACAAGATTTTATGTTTTTATAATAAAATCGGAACACATGGATATTGATTAAAATATTATTGATTTTTTGTATACTAGTGTCTTTATTGACAAAATTATTGATAAAAAAACTAACCCGTAAAACCAAGTTTTTATTATACTCCCTTTCTCATTGAATCAGATTTCGTGTCTATACACGCATCGAGCTAATTACTCATTTGTATTGATTCCAATTTGAAAACACCATTAAAATTTTGAAAAATCCAAAATTATACTATGTTTATTAAATTCTTTTAAATGAAAATTTGTTAGATCATTTTTATCATTGCCACGAGTCTGCTTGCAAAGTTTCAGCTCGATTGGATCACGGGAAAAGGGTTAAAAATCGACCAAAAGCTTTTTCGTCAGACAAGCAAGCAAGCAGACGCTAAGAGTTAAAAGAAAGGGAGTAAATACAGGAGAATTGGTTATGTCCCATTTTCGGCTGAGCAAGAACCCAAGAAAAGTTGTGATTCGTGGTAAAGAATCAATTCTTTATTGTGTTAACAGCTGAAAAACTACAACAACTAGATAACACAAGCCGGAAAAGACCGCCACTAACTGAAAAATGACAGCTTGTACCTGTAAATACCAAATCAACTGCCTGGCCAGTATTTATGATAATGTAAGACTGCCATATCTCTAGCTTGTACTATGTATTTGTAAATTATACAAATTATTGCTATATATCCAACATTTTTTAAATATCTGGAACAACAGTGCCACAATTTGAATAAAGCTATAAATGTATATATGTATTTAAAAAGCATATATCATCCATGTATTTAAAAAGCATATATTTACGTATACACCATCCAGGTGGTTTGGTGGTTCAGTTTAGTTTGAATTAATGTTGAGACAAAGAAATAAAAAAAGTTTAAAACTTCAAATGGGATTTACTCAGAACATGACTTGAGTTGTGGCGGTCTTATTATAGGAATGATTCCAGAAAATATAACCCTTTCGTAGCCACTGTAATATTTCCGGAAATATACTAAAGTGAGAGTTGAAACCTTCTATGCGGTGCAGGGACCCCGACCCAATATGATAAGGGGTAGAAGAAGAAGAAGAAGATGCTTAAGCGAATGAAGTTATCTGATAAAGAAAATGGGAGTGATGGATGGGACTAAGAATGATCTGTATTATATGAACAAGTTTATCAATATTTTGCAATAAAATACTCCATACATATTAAAAGGAAATGTACAACATCTGTTTTAAAGCCACTGTTACTAATAAGTGCATTTTTTTTATTATTAAAAAAGGCTTAAAAATCACAAAGATTGTAGACGGGCAGACAATGTCAAGACAGCCCTGCAAGAGGTAGTCCCGAGTAGACTGAACCGCGAAGATGTCAAGGGATTGAAGGTGCTCTATCGTGACTGCGGTCATGGACATGGAGTGGTGACTCCATGTTGGGCTCCAATTGGGCTTGGTCTGAATTGCCAAATGTTAAAGTTTTACCAGAGTAACAAATTTAGATTATGAAAAATCATGTTTAACTCCTTTATTTGTACTGGAAACCAAATGTCACCTTTTCTTACTCCAGTATCCAACAGATGTCGCCTTTGGGCGATTAAATTGACACAACAAATATAAAAATAGTTTAGGGCGTCACACGCAGATGTCGCCATAACAAAATCAGTTGAAGAAAAATCATAAATTCTTTACGGTTATGAGTCGACATCATGACTACATATAAGGGCAGTATAAAAGCAAAGATAGCAAGTATCCAAAAAATTTAAAAATGGTTTTGAATGCATTCACCGAGAATTACTAATTAAAATGTAATGATTTTATAGGAAATATAGCTATATCTCTTCCAAAACCATGTTTCCAAATTACTATTAAAAAATAAATGACAGCAACATCATCATAGTTTATAAAGCAAAGGTAGCAATATCCATACGACCGAAGATATATAAAAAATAACCTGTAGCACTTTTTAAAATATATCTAGCGCCATCTAGTAGCGACCTCAGATATTTAAAAAAATAACCTATAGCATTTTTAAAATACGCCATCTATTAGCAACCGTAGAAAGTTTTTTATATACCTATATCAAAAATAAAAACCAAGCCATAAATATCATGATATACATCCTCGAACCCTGACTCAGATATATAAATACAACGGCACTATAGACTTACCACTATAACTTGGCGTGCGAGGGAAGGCCTCCCTATTGCGTAACATTAGTTGTCAGGGTGTAAATTTATTACACAATACATAATGTACAGAATGTCCGGTGACCAGTGTCGTATTAAATACAGAAATTTGGTCGGGCAGCACTAAAGAAACCATACAGTAATGGCGGCCGTTCTATCTGTCAAACTGTCAGACGGTAATATCGGTCCATTATTCGCTTTTTCAGCTTCGCAAAACTTTAATACTTCATTGGCAATTGTTCTTGCACCATCGCGGACTGTTTAGGATGTTTTGGACATAATAATTCAGTGTATATTGGTAATCAAGATGTCACAGCTCCAGACCAAATACAAAATTGAACTAAATGACAGGGCGAGGGGTTACCGCCGGGCAGTGGCGTGCAGTGGGTATAAACTTAGGTTATGCTGTGACGGACTATACACCTATATTAAAAATATATATATACGCATATACTTATAAGGGTATATACATTTAAAAAAAATTTAACTATATATAATGAACTATTTTGAGTAGCTTCAATCCACAAAAATAACTGCATTATAAAAGAAGTATTGTAAACAATATTTCCTAAATAAATAAATATTTTATATAGGTATAGCTAATACGGCGAAAAATGTCAATATATTTCGAAGACGATTTATATATAATTAAATCGGGAACAATACTAATTTCAGATATACGTTTCTTTTCACAAAAATAAATCAAACATTTTATGATATCATTATGATATGACAGATAACACATGGTATTTGTCGTATTCGTATTTACATTTACCATAGAAAAGACATAAAATTTACACCGAAAGTTTTGGGTGGAATTTGTAAAAAATAACATTTCTGCATGACGTGCGCCTGCCGTAGGACCTTTTGAAGAAGGACGCTATTACACAAAACTCGCAGCATTAAAAATACACAGTTTTTTCTCGACTTGACTATATCGGTGGAACAAATTGGTTGGCGAAATAAATGAAGAATTGACATGAAGTTAAGCACAGAAAAGTCAGAAATAAAACATGTAGCCATAAGCTTACGGCTAGAATTTTAAATAAAAAAAAACAGTTAAATGGAAACGTCAGAAATAAAAATTCTATCCGTAGGACGAATTACGGCTAGAATTATAAATCAACTTTTTCTTAAGATAAGGATTATTTAATTAATATTTGTTTCTCAGAATCTTTACTAATGCACAGCTTTTTTGCTTGTACGCGCTGCACGCCACTGCCGCCGGGTGCGGGCGGGGTGGGTTTTAGTTCAAAATTCGCCGCACGCCAAGTTACATTGGGCAAGCAATACACCAAACACGCGAGTTGATACGTCACGACTAATCATGTGTGTTTTAAAAGTGTTGTATTTTTAAAGATTTTTATTACAAAAATTATGAATGAAAACATTACCCCACATTATCCATACTGATTCACAGAATACGTGTAATTAATATTCATTTATGAATCTATTTCATATATTTTCATACATAATATTTATAGTACGTGAATTTTTTCCCTATTATTTAAATAGCAAAAGCAGCATTGTCTACTATTTGATAGCAAACACACCAATATCCATACTTAAACATTAAATATTTATTTATAAAAAAAGGAAAACTGAGATGACAAATGTTTTTAAAATTTTATTTCAAACAAGATGTAGGTTTCATGACGACAGGTTTTTGTATTTATCTCAAAAACATCTGAGTGGGATATTGCTGCCTTTGCTTTTATACCCCTCATATGTTGTATACTACGGCATGTCGAAGGTTAACAGCGGTAGCAACCTTGGTCTGGAGGAAGTCCAGACACTTCTCGACATTAACCATTTTGTGTATCCTCATCCTGCCTTTGTTGAGGTTCGGCAACTTCTCCCCGGAGATGATCTCCAGCAACTTGGAGAGCCTCTTTCCGTCTGCCAGATCCACGAACAGGTCCACCACCTCCATATTGGCCTACAATGCAAAATAATTTCCAACACTGTACTGTAATTTCCAATACTGCGCACTTCCAACACTGTACGATTAACAGATTACTTACACTAGGGAACAAATACGTACACATATCGGATATCTTCAGTGTTACATTAGAGTGCTACCGTACTCATCTCAATAAATACTTCTTAGAGAAATAAGGCAGTCCATTTTAGTTTCTAACTCTGTTGCTACATAATTTCATAAATTGTAATTAATTCACATTTGTTAACTTTTTCATACTATTGAATATATATTACTTCTTCTAATACTTTTGTTATTGTATATTTACTCTGTAATTATTTTTTTTTATCTCTGTTATTTTATTCTTACTTTTGACATTATTATGTATTTTATATTAACTCTGTATTCTACATATCTTATCTTTATTATCTTATACTTACTTTTACTTACTCTCTCATTTTATATTATAAGGTAATTAGTACAACATCAAATTACTGTAATAGGTTTTGTAACCGTTGAAATAAATAAACACTCTTCAATAATAAAGCTTTTCTTATTAATCGTTTTGACTTGTATCAAAGCGAATGAATTTTTTTTTTCTCTCCTTTTTTCAATAGGTCTAATTATTGAATCACAAAAACACCCAAGTTTAGTAAATCACGTAGATGTACATATTATGATCTCTCCGGGAATCTAACCCAGAACCCCCGGCATGAGAAATCAGTGTCATGTTATTTTACAGTTACTTTGTGATACAACGTGATTATTTTAATATTCACTAAACTAAACTTTGTACTGCACACATGTTGAATCATTTTGTCAGAAGATCAGTCCTTCTCTTTGTTACTTTTAAGTTAACATTGTATTATAAACATGTGTCATGGGTTGTTTGTCACTACTATAAATTGTAGGTGTAATTAAAAACTAATGAAAATACGGTTTGTTTTAAACTTATTTGGTAGAGCGGTCGGTGAATAACATCACATTCCATAAAACTTTATTCCTAATGTCTATATTCCCATTGATATTTTAAAAAAATGGGCGAGCCTTTCAGTAGTCGCATATGATGTGTAACATTTGACATCTCATAATTAAAAATATCAATATAGCAATAACAGAAATTAACATCACAATTTAAAAAAGCTAATACCATATATTTATTAATTAGTAAATACAAGTAAAGATAATGTATATGCATTTATTTATTTTTTAATTTTACCGCACTAGGTAGGTACCGTATATATCTACATACGCATTTCGTTTAGAAATGTGCTTGGTCAATTATAAGAATAATGTCTTAGTAAATAAGCCGCGCTTTTTACGAGAATACGTTTTTACTTAAGAAACTCAGTTTGGAACAAAATTTTAAAATTTTAATAAAGAATGTGTGTTGTAAAAATATGTTTTGTTTAGTTGTTTAGTAAAAATAGTTTAGTTTTGTTTAATAGATTAATTATGCCAGAATAAATACTTTAACTGCAGTAAAAACGTGTCGAGGGCGTGTATAACACAACCCCCTTTCCTAAAGTTCATCATAAACTCATCTCTGTACATTTTTATACTCTATAATTGTATCCCACTTTTTAAATTACATACAATTGCTTTTCTCCATCATTTCTCACAGAATAATGACCATGGATTGTCCATTGCGCCATTAAAATAAACAAGGAAAATTTCTGCAAAATATTACTAGATGTTCCATTGCTCGCATTATCAGCAGTACTTCTAGTAATAGAGGTGTGGCTACAATTACAAAATTTGAAGATTTTAGTACTATTTTGTGTTCCGTCTCGACGCCTGGAATCCATTATGAGAGAACAGCCTGCTGTTTCGGCACTTAGACACGCGTTCCTACCTCCTCTGATTCCCTGTTTGCGACACAATTTATTCCCGCTGGTATCCCTGTTTCCGGTTACGTCGGCGCAACGGTTTTTCTTTCATATAACGTCGTTGTTTCGCGCCATTTGCACGCGTCTAGACACGCCAACTTTTGTTGTGATTTTTTTTGTGTTTCTATTGCAATCTACCCCTCAATTTTTGATCCCTAGGTTAACAAACATTAGACTATACAAATTTTTAACATAGTGCGACAGGACGTTGATATTTTAGTGTAAATCCCGTGAATTTCGTCAAACGATTTGTTAACAAGATGGCAGACGAGCAAGCCCCTTCGCCGGTATCCTCGAATGACGGATCTTCTTTCGAAGAACCGAGTCGAAAGAGACGCCGCGTAGCATACGACCCGCGTGTAGACCACCTGCTAAAACAGGTGACTGCTCTGACGGAGGCCTTGTTAGCGGGCGGCGCGGCTCCTGCATCAACAACGCCGCCAACGCCGGAACACGAATGCGCGAATGCCTTTATTCAGCCGCCGCCGAGCCTCAGAAGGGCGAAGAATACGCTGGAGTTCGGCAAGCTCAGCACGGTCGTGAAGGAGCCGCCAGTACCGAGAGCGGACCCGAAGCGGATCGAACAGATCTCGAAGTTGCATCACTTCGATTCCGACGAGTGGTCAGGCGTTCGCTATGCGGAAACGCAGAGAACCTACGCGGCGACTCCCACATTTGTGGAATTGTCGGTGAACGACGACTTGAGAAGGATCGATAACGCGCCGACCCATACTGGCTTGCTGGAAAGATCGCTCGCCGCGCTTTCAAACGCCTTGCTCGCCCAGAGGGAGACCCTGAGAGACGGGATGCAATCGCTGGTGAATTGGGCATCCGAACCCGGCACGGATCTGTCCGCTTCGGCTCTCTTCGAGCGGATTCAGTCGATGTTCACCAGCGATGCTCCGTACAATAAGATTTCGGACGACATCCTGCAGATTGTGTGCGGCAGACGGGCAGAGTGTATACTGAACCGGCGAAAGGCCATATTGGAGGGCTTCAAAGACCCTTTCGTGCGAGAAGGTGCGGCCAAAATCCCTCCAAGCTCGGGATACTTGTTCAATAGGGAAGAGCTATCGGCGTCTATCCTAAAGAACGGGGGGGCCAGGAGAAGGTGATGGTCTCGCCCGCAACCCGAAACCTGGCCCAACCGTCAACATCTCAGCCCCAGCCGTCAACTTCTCGTCGAGCTCCGAACCAGGGATACCTCCAGTCCCGTAAGCCCTTTCTGCCGGAGCCGAGGCACAGGGAGCGAGGCTCAGGGAACCCGAACAGGAGACCTAACCGGAAGGCAGACCACGGCCGAAAACCCGCGGGTGACCGTAGCCGCAGAGGTAGAAGATGACGCGAGGCTGAACAACCAGTTCTGGGGAGGACGCTTGAGGAGGTTCCAAAGCACGTGGAAGGAGTTCGGGGCACCACCTATAGTGCTGAGAATCCTCAAGGGCGCGAGAATCCCCTTTGTGGCCAAACCTCCGTTAGTCTTCCCCACCAGGCAGCTGGTGAGCAGCTTCAGCACGAAGGAGTCTCGAGACATGTCGAGTCACATTCAGGCCCTGAAGATGTCAGGCGTGCTGGAAAGAGCAGATCATTCTCCGAGCTTCATCTCAAATCTGTTTCTAACTCCGAAGTCGGACAACTCCCTAAGGCCGATATTCAACCTGAAGGCGTTGAATGCCTTTGTGGAGGCGAAACCTTTCAAGCTGTTCAACCACTTTCGGGTCCCAGACTTCCTCCGGCCCAAAGATTGGTTGGTGAAAATCGACCTAACCCAGGCATACTTTCACCTACCAATAGCGGAATCGCACCGGAAGTTCCTGAGACTGTACTACCAAGGGGAACTTCTCCAGATGACCTGCCTGCCCTTTGGCCTGTCATCAGCCCCGAGAATGTTCGCAACACTGTCAAACTGGCTAGCGGGACTCTTGCGGAAGAGAGGAATAAGGACCGTAGTCTACCTGGACGACTTCCTTCTGGCCAATCAGTCAAGGGACCTGCTAGCGACACAGGCAGTAGAGACGGTCAATCTGTTCCAGCATCTGGGTTGGTGCATCAACCGCGACAAGTGTGTCCTTATACCTACCCAAAAGCTGGAGTTTCTGGGCATAACTTGGGACACCGAAGCCAACCAGAAATCCCTCTCGGACCGCAAGTGCTCTGGCCTTCGCCAAGTACTGCGCCGCCCGATCGAGGCCGGCAGTTGCTCCCCCAAGCAGGTTCTAGGCCTCTTGGGAAGCCAACCAGAAATCCCTCTCGGACCGCAAGTGCTCTGGCCTTCGCCAAGTACTGCGCCGCCCGATCGAGGCCGGCAGTTGCTCCCCCAAGCAGGTTCTAGGCCTCTTGGGGAGACTCAACTTCGCTAACTTCGCCACCCCTCGGGGTCGTTTGCATTGCCGAAGACTGCAGAGATTCAGCCGCCAGCTGCAGAGGCACGAGCCATCCAGACAAGTGGAGCTTCCTGCCGCGGTTCGGCAAGACCTAGAGTGGTGGTTGGAGGCCGTAGGGGAGTCCTGCCCAATACACGAAGCCCCATTCTCCCACTTCCTGACTACAGACGCAGCGGACGCAGGTTGGGGCGGCCAGGTGGACGACAAGACGATATCAGGCCAGTGGACCCCAGAGCAGATGCGGTGGCATTCCAACCAGAAAGAAGCCTTCGCTGTTTACGCAGTGATCAGCGATCACGCTTACCTGCTAAGAGGAACGAAGACGCTACTGCAGACAGACAACAAGACAGTAGTGACTTACATCAACAAGGAGGGGGG